>APFE030720811.1:60226-95202 GCA_000404065.3 Pinus taeda | reverse complement strand
AAACTAAACATAAGTTCTACCGTCAGATCATCCGCCTAATGAACGACCCAGATTGACTAGAAATTACTATACTTTTACAAGGCAATTTTACATCTGTTTTTAGCTTTGGGGGCGCTACTCCGAGCCACCGCTGGGGGACCGCTAGCTCTTGGACCCCCCAACTAGGGGGTATCGGCCCGCCCGGACCCCCACGGGGGGGACAAGTCCCCCCCACACCCCCTTGCATGGAGGCGCGTACAAACTTCCTGGGGTATACATTCGACTGAAACAAAGACCTTTGAACAATCATGCTCCACACACAACAATGAATATTCCATGAAGGCCATCTCCTGACGGTAAAACCACTCGAAGAAAGTGGAGGAAAATGAGATTAGTGACTAGCCAACATGCCTAGCCATAAGGTCTACCTATTGCTGTATCCGTGGGTCTCTAGGTCCTGGTACTCCCAGAGAAATATGCTGTGGTTGCATAAGCGGGATTCTTTCCAAGGCGAAGGAAATCAAAATAGACCCATAACTAATTTTTTTTGTCTTTCCAACCTTCACCTTGGTTAGCTGTTCTCTCATAGATGGAAGAATTTCCTCACACTAGTTGAATACCTTTGGTTCTAGGCATTCCAAGGCACACTGCATATAAGATCTGTTTGCTAAATGTAAAGGTGCACTGCCAATCAATCTAGCAAGGGTAAATAGGATAGTTCTCAAAGGTCGATCACTAACATCTCGGATATGAATCTCTCCATCTCTACTAGGTTGAGATCCTTCCCAATAGAACTGACGAATATAATCTCTCACTGATTCACCTCCCCTGGTGAGTCCTAATAATGAAATATGGGCACCTCGCCTCGATAAACCTGTCATAAAGTAAGCATCCTCGATGGTAAAGGGGATCGCTTTACCCCTAATATGAAAAACCTGGTCAGTAGGGTGCCAAGCACGAATAAGATGTTATAGCAGTTCCATTTGTTGCCGCATTCTGGATAAGTGAAATAACTTCAGCAATCCACAGTTCTTTAAGGCATCAACTGTGCCCTCATCATTTAAAGCAATCATGTCTTGTTCCTCGTGTTCTCATTCTTGCCATGTAATGACCATTTTGATCCAATGAATATCTGAAACACAATCATTAGATAAATTAGGATCCAACTTGGGAAAAAATCAGTTAGAAATTTGGGGAAAAACAACTGTTTAATTTTAGTTTTTTGTGCCCATCACACTTGCCCTTTGGAGACAGTGCTATGCATTGCCAGTTGCCTATTAGGAGCCTGAAATGCATCACACTTTTCGATAGGGACAAGGTGCAATGATCTAGAAAACACAAGATGAAACCTTAGAGGCCTGGAAAACTGAGAAATTTTGCTCAAAACTAAAAAAAATGGAATAGAATGGAAGAGAACTGGGATAAATCCTACCCAGTCCCGACGACACTAGAAATGATCCAAAGAATCCTTCGTAATCAGCTGGTGAAGTTTGGGGTAAAAAACTGCTCCAAAGCTCCAAATCCAATGTTAGAAATGAAATGGTTAAAATGAATTACCAAAACTTGTTTTTATATTTACTTTTACATGTAAATCAAGTAGATATTGGTTTTATTCATTTTTCATCCATGAACATGTATTTTTAATCATCTTTGGTGGAGTTTTGAGTAGGATGAACGACTGAAAACATATTCCGTTGCACTAAACGACGAATTGAGCATCTTTGACCACAAATAAAACTTTTTTTTTTCTTTTCAAGCTTTGATATAAAATGAAAAGAAACCATAGATTCCTCTTTAAACTCTTTTCAGACTCTCTAAATAAGAAAATATAGTCGAGCGCTTGTTTTTCCAGCTCGTTAAAGTATTAGAAACGACATCTCTCTTATATTATTTTATCCTTTTTTGGACCTGAGGGATTATTTTACGAAAAAGAACTTATAGAGTTTTCTTTTCGTCCTTTTTCAAACTCTCTAAACATGAAAAGGACCGAGTTATCTTTGTCATTAAACTCGTTAAAATATCATAATAGCAACAAACTTGTCCATCTAGACAAGACCGAGTTTCACTGTCGCTAGACTCGTTAAAACATCAAATAGCGATGGGTTTTCCCGAAGGGCGAATTATAGAGCAAGCATATGTTATCCTCCTCAAGCTTGACAAAAAATAAATAGGTACTGGTCAGCAATGACTGGGGAAAATGGGAAAAGTCTTGAAAAATTATGGTAGCAAGTCACTTTTGAACATGAAACTTTCACTTCATCTCCGTGACTAAGTTGGGTTGGGTCATTCCATTTGATGGTTATCATACCGTTGGTTTATCACATCGTCCATCACTTTTGTTTTGGGTCAACGCTACCAATTCATCTCAGTGTCGTCGATATGTTCAAGGGAAGTCATCTAGTTAAAACTTCATCCGTTGCAATACTACAAAACTTCATTTTCATGATCGCCATTCCTGAACCTTATTTTGTCAGATGATTTTCATCTCCAAAAATCATTTACCTTGTTTCATGTCGTAGATGTGGGATATATCAAGGCCCTCCTATGACAAGTCACTTCTTGTCGACATCAGCTCATTATCCAAGAAGTTGACTTAGAAACACCCTTTCAGTGCTTTCAAGCTTGCATACATCAATGGCAAGTTTCTTGCTTCTGGCGATAGGTTGACATCGATGGCCTTAGACTGAAAGATTTTGTATGGTGTTCAACATCAAATCATTTTTCACACCATGCGAAATGTACTGTAGTACCTTGAGGATCATCATTATTATCGGTGATCTCTCTCGCACCTGTTAACAGCTCACATCATTGGCTGGTAATCAGGCGATGTCTCTCCATGCTCGACCTTGAAACATCTATTCAAATGGCTAGACTTGTACATTGAGTGAAGATTGAACGAGATTGAAGACCTCAGATCTAGTTTCATCCATCTGGGTTGCGATATATTCAGGAGTACCAAATCAAATGTACAAAGGCTTTACACAGATGATCATCTTAATCATGGATCACAAATATATATCTGTCGAATCATAAGTCTATATATGTAGACGACTATCTGATTTATGTACATGTAATGAAAGTTTATAAGCTGAGCATGGGAATGCCTCCCTCAGCTATTTCATGAGAAAAAATAAGATTATCATGATGTATTGTATTGTAATTGATGCAGGTCGCCTTCCGATTCGAAACTTCTGATCCTCATGATAAGGCATTTCACTCGACATAGATATTTATGACCTCATGCTTTAGGGGGAAACTATTACAAACATATTTGGGTACATCAACCCCAACTCACATGTCGATTTTATTGGGGTTCATTAACCCCTAATATAGTTGTTTCATGCCCTAAATAACTTAGACATCTGAATGCCTCACTCCCAAATAGGTTCCATCACAAAATTCATCAAAAAAGTGTCTCTAAAGAGGTCATTGCAGGAAGCCCTTCATTAGGCTGCAATGCATTGCAGGTGCCACACTGACTAAGTGCTATGTGTCACACTTAGGCCCTCTTTAGCTTGTGATGATCAAGCTTGGGAAACGTTTCGAGAGAGTTTGAAGAATCCGTTATTCATGGAAACCTCTAGAAGCTTCTCCAGTGCCACCTGCCCCTTTGAGTTCACCCAATGATGACTAAAGGGATTAGGAAACATCAACCTCCCATATACCTCTTTCATGGAACCAATTCCTAAAAATAGAAAGGCATTCATCATCATCATTGATGACCCAACCTCCTTCACTCATCTATAAATGGATCACTCATCCAGGGGATGAGGAGGCTGAATAATTATGAGTTGTAAGGAGGTGTTGATGATTTTAGTATTGAGGCAAAGTATTGTGGTAATGTTGGAATTTCTTGTTGTTCATGAGGTGAAGAAGGTTTGAAGCTAGAAGGATGGTGTTGGATCGAACTTATGGGTTGTAATCCTTCTTTATATTAATAAAGCATTTCAAGATTTTTCCCCTATGTTTGTGTAATCTGTCAATGCATTCATATTTTTGTCATACTTTCGATTCTATGTTATTTATGAATTATGGATCATTATGATTTGATGGGTCTTTGTTTCTGTAATTGCACAAGTACTCTCCAAGTGTGTTAAGTACGGGGAGGAGCAACGCGATCAGTCAAAGGAGAGAGGGATCAAGCGAGGAATCAAGTGGAGTTACAAGTTGGCCCCTTATAATCTTTCTCTTATCTATTATTCATAGGAAAAATAGTGAATTGTTTTAACTATTGTTTCTAGGTTAGCTACCAAATCTAGAGGGTTAGCATTTATTTGAAATACTAATTTTCCCAAAAACAACAAGACCCACTATTTTCAAGATCAAGGAGGGATCCACTCCTACTTTCAAGGGAGCTGCTTTAGCTACTCTTTTGTATAAATAAACTAGAAGAAGATTTTGTTAGGATTCAATTGTTTTGTTCAACTAGATGTAGCTATTGAGCTTCAAGCTTCACATTGTTACTTTAGACTGTGATGTGATGTAATAGACCTGCACTTCTTGATAATGAGAAGTTGGATTTTAAGTTGCATATGAGTTATTTTCAGAGGGTTGAGACCCTTGGCTTTGGTCCAAACCTAGAGGCTTTGGTCCCTCTTCTTGTAGTTATGTTTCTTCTTGATTCCAAGAAGTTAATAGTTTCTTGCATTTCAATAGAGATTAATATATAAAATCCCGTGGTTGTAGCCTCTACATCACCTCTCTTGTGCGAGAATGAGTGGAAGGATTCACAACCATAGTAAAAAATATTGTGTTTATGATTTCTTGGAAATAGATTAGTGTTAGTTGTCCTGTTTACATTTATTTTTGTAGCTTAGAAGTCATTTTAGTGATTAGATCAGTGTTATGACATAAATTAGATGCTATTTAAATTCTACTTATCTTTTCCATCATAAGTTATTTTATTTTGTTAATGATAAATGGATGCATGCATGTGATTGATTGCAGTACTGGTTGATCTTCAGGGAAGGGTACCTTTGCCACTTCCATATTGAGCTCCTTCATCTTCTCTTTCCACTTCCAAATTATGTCCCAAAAATGTGTTGTATAAGTCATTTTTCCTAGTATACCGAGAGCACGCATCCTAGTGCAAGGCATGCCTCTGACAAGTCTTGAGTTTGGCTAGGGGCTATAACCAACCTCCCTCCATTTGCTTCAATTTCCATCCACCTCTTCATACCCTCAAGGAAACATTTTCACCTTCAAAAACCACTCATATGCCCTCGTGTGGCATTACAGGCCTTCCTATAGCATTACAAGCATCCTATAGAAAAAATTTAGCATCACTTTCCTTCATAATTTTTTATCCCCACTGCAACTTTGCCATAGTTTAGATGAATGATGACCCCTAACTATGAATTTATGATTAGGGGAAGTTCCTAGGCCACTCCAACCATTCCTTTTCTTCATCACAAAAACATAGTAGAGTTAGTTTCTTTTATCACAAGTATGATGCAAGTAGGTTAATGATTTACAAGCAAGTGTGAACTAGGTAGACAGCACATGCAATTTTGGTTGATATTTTGATGAATTACACAACACAAAATAGTTTCATTTATGTAAGTAGATTAGGTAGTTTGATGGATTTTGAAAGATAAAACAGCTTCCTTTCTACAAGTAGATTAGCCTTTGTCCTTTCATGAGTTGATTAGTTAGCATTTACAAGTTGAGTCAATGGAATTTCCACTTTCATAACTAGAAGTAATTTCCAATTGTACCTTTATTAGCAAGCTTTCATTCTAATTTAGTAGGAGGAATGGTCTCTGAGCACTTTTGATCTAATGTTATAACTGAGGGTGGCATGAGTGGAATCTTATCTCTTGTGCATAGATCATTGTCACCTCGAAGTTTATACGAACCTCGGGTTGATAATTTGAGTTTAGGAGCTCTTGGGAGTTGCAAAATGCTTGGTGCAATACCAGGGCTCACGAGGTATTATGATGTGGGGCCTTCCTGGGTGCCAACAACCTCTGGATCTTAGTATCAACATGAGGTGTGTCCCCAATGCGAGGTTGTCTCAATGCTTCTCTCGTTGCTTGAAAACATGGAAGTATTGATAATTCTGTGTATGATTTGCTTGAGAGAAGATGTGACATTGATAGTGTGAATGTCTAGCATGGTTAGGTCACTAAATATGGACCAACAAATGAAAGACAACCTAAATCTTTCTCAATTCCCGACATTGATTTACTAGGCAGTTGGGTCTATCGCATGGGTGCATGTGTGGGGTGATTTTGACAAAGTGGACTAAGGACATTTTGTCTTTCTTCTAAATCTTGATCGATGGTGGTGGGTTTTGACACATTGATGGGTTCATGAATTTGTCTCAGGCGATGTTTTTTCCTCGAATACACACAAGATGGACCTAGATATGTCATCCCCCAATGGTGTGGTGTTATATGGGGATTGGGTATTTGGATCGACTAAATTTGAGTTCTCACTGATGAATCGATGCATGAAATCCAATGTTTCATGGATTTAGGGAAGGTGTGGGAAACACTGAGTATGATGGTTTCCTGCACAAATGTGGCAACTATGATGCGTGCATCTAGGTCTGTTGCTCAGATTTATGTGTAGGTTAGGGTAATACCTCGAAAATTCATGTAACTCGGGACATTGGTTTATGAAATGGTCTGGTTCGTCACATAAAGTGCACACAGAGGGATGCTGGGGTGTCACTGATTCTAGTTGTCTCTGTGTATGGTGGGAGGTGTTGGGAGCAACCCAACTTGGCCATATTTTGGCCAAAGTATCATAATTTTCTGGGTAGAGTGTGTAGTAGAAAGCATGCCACAGAGTGCGAAGTGGACTGTGCATTAGGGTAGCAGAGCACAACGAGGACCGCACAACAAACTCATCATATAATATGGGATTTTGCGGTGAAGCCCTTCCCTTTTTGTAAAAGCATAAATATTGTAAAAGTTGAATGGTTTTGGACCATAGTCCATTGTATTTTGGAAACTATGGTATTGGGTCCATGGTAATGTAGCAATGTAATCCCTCAATGTAATAGTATATATAGGGATGAATAATAAAGAAGGAAGGAATCATCATTGGATCCAAATCTATGTTTATGGTTATATCTTTGTGATATGTACTTTGCAGAAATATGTAAGGCTCTGACTCTGTTGGGTCAATTTACTATGCAAATTAACACAAGTATTTAATTATCAATCCAGGTTTGTAGAACTTAGAAGCATGTCCAAAGTCTATGGATTCCAATGGTAGTCAATGTTAGAAGACGAAATATAAAGATTGAAAGAAATGCATATTACAAATATAAAATCTAATTAAGTAATTTCTTCTTCACTTATGTAATATGTGAGGGATGAAGCTTATAACTTAGGAGAACCAAGTTGTCCTTCCCTACAATACTAATTTCATGAAGAGAAATCCAAAAGCACTAATTAACAATGGTTTATGATGCAGAAGATGTAAAATAATAGAGTCCTAACTATGGAGGACTAGGTTTTCCTTCTTCACAATTCTTGCTTCAAACCAGAAATGCAGACATAACTTCAAATAAGAAAAGGAGAATGAAATTCAGTTTTAGTTAAAGATTAAATAGAAGGGGAATTTACTTAAAATTCATGTGTGTTCCTTCATATGTAGATTATAATTAAGCCAATATCCATTCAACAATCATCACACATCTAAATACATTTGAAACAAGAACAAATTTATGAAAACTATGAAAATTTAACCAAGAAGTGCACTTAGCTTGGTGTGGGGGCCCTCCACCCTTGCCTTGCACACTAGAAGAAATATCAACTACAACAACTTCAGTAGATCAACCAAGCATGAACATGAACATGAAATTGAAATGAAATAGGTTCTTCAATTAACTTTCAGTCTTCAAAGAGTCTCAAAATCAGATTACATAAATTCTACGTCATTAAGCCTTCAATAGTCTTGGCTTAAATAGAGAAATAATAAGCAAACTTGACTAAAAAGTCTCTAACAACCTTATCTATCCTAATTCCATCTATCCTGGTCGAATCCACCCATTCAGTTACACAAAATTTGGAAAAATCCCCAAAATCACTAAAATTGCCCTATTTCCTAGGGATTTCCTGAATGACTGGTCATGTTTGACCAGCTTTGACCGGGCCTGTTTAAACTTGGTTTGACCGAACCAATAGGAATTAATTTAATCTTAGTTCCCAAGATTTCTAGAAATGTGAACAGCTCATGCCCAGGTGTCCTGCATGTATGAATTTAATGGAGCCATTACGAGAATTTCTGATCCTGTTCAAAAATGCACTTAAAATCCAATTTTTGTAAAAACATCTAAAAATTACAAAACTTAATTTATATACCTGAATATGCATAATATGATCAAAATAAGGTGTATATGGATGATAAATGGATGGATAACATGGAAATTAGGTGTATTTTAATAAGAAAAATTTGATAAAAATGAGGGCCAACATCTCCCCCTTTCTTACTCTTAAGCATGTCCTCATGCTTGCCTCAATCTCCTTGACCTTTTGCTTCTCTATGCTGACTAGCCTGCTGATGTACTTGTGGCTCTGACCCTTAATGAAGCTTCCTGTTGAGCTACTTGTAAATGTATATCTATGCCTTAATGTACTTTTTCTCCCTCCTTGTAGATGTCATACTTTACTTTTTCTCCTTTCCTTTCCTTTTTTTTTCTCTAAAAAGAAATTTCATCCTCTCTTTGAAGTGCTTGCCTTTGTAGTATTCTTTACCTATCAGTGGCAAACTTGTGGCTTGGGATATGTATTCTGGAGTGATGGGAGCAAAAATGTCTTTGATGTGTGATGAGGTTTCACCACCAATAGACAAATACAACAACTTTATTTTATTCTTCCTCTGATGATAAAACACCAGAAATAACATGAATAAATCATTTTGGATGAGAAGCTTTAGAAAAGACAACAAATACAACTTGAATTTTGTAGTACATTTTGACACAGCATTCATGTCCCTTTTAGATTATCAATATCAACAACTTCACTTAAAGGAGCCAATATACATTTTCCCTTACATCTTCACTGAAAGAAGCCAATCTTGCAATGTTGCACAATCACAGAGAAAACACCAATCGAACAAATCAAAGCTTCTTTCACTTGTGCAGGGGGTTTTCTTCTTGTATAATTCCACTACAAAATAACTAGTGCCAATCCTTTTTATGCCTAGGCATTCACTTTCAATTTAGCCATTGTTTTACCCACGCAATTTGCAAAGGGATCGAAACAACTAGGAAAATATCCCAAATAGCAACGAATTTGAGAAAATTGTCCACGTGGAGCCTAATCGGGTTCATTATGAAGAAAACCCATGTTTTCATTTTTCAAATTTCATTTTTTGTTTACTTAGAAAAAATGACGAAAAATAGTTCCTGCTTAAAAATTTCGAATTTTTAAAACTGTAGTTGAATTCAATGTTTTCTAGAAGATATGGTGCCTGAATCCTTACCTGTTACCTCCATTGGCAGTTGGCTTGATTCCTTCTATATTTGATTGCACAAGTGTTTGCTACTTATTGAGAAATCAAAATTGATTTTTTTTCTTTACCATACACAATCCATCTCCAGTAATGAAATCAATTTATGGAAACACAAATATATCTCTTAGTTTTAACGCTGAATTCACTGACCAACATCTCACACTTTGTTCATAATTTTTTTAGAGCTCATTTCTCCCGTTATCAACGCTATCGCTTGGATTTTCAAACTCAAATTTAAGTTGCTAACTTATTTTGAAACTCATAATTATTATCTGTGCTAACAACCATTTTTTTTTTTTTTTTTTTAAACTTAACTGACTTTTACCAGACAAGGCCGATATTTCATCAAAACCATCAAGGCCGTGGTTTATGCCTTTTTCCTCGATCTTGATTCATGTTTTAGGGTTTGTTGGTGTTGTTGGTCAGCAACTAAGAGTAAGCTTCACAAATTTGAGTTTCATTGGATGAACTCAATATCAGGTGAATTCCCACTTAATTTTCACTAGAATACTTTCATTTCATATTCGTAGATATGGTTTTTTAAAGATTGATTTTGAAAATATTTCATCTATGAAATTGACTTCTCAAATATTCCGGGGACCTGCGAAAACATAACACTTGCCTGCAATACAATATTAGATGTTGGAGGAAGAGAGGTGTGTTGTCTCTCTTCTTCCAAGAAATATGTAAATCAATGCTTAAAAACAAGTCCAAAGATGATATTCAAAGAAATTGCATTTATTTACCCCTTGAGGAATGGTGGCCAACCTAGACCTCCTAGCGATATCTCGTTCAAAAAATATTTGTTTTATGTCCAATTAGAGTGATTCCAAAGCCTATTTAAAGTGAATTCATGTAGCTACTTCTAGTATAAACAGGTTTTCAAAATGGTTTGAAATGGTATGCTAAAAATGATAAAGAGTACCATGTTTGATATAGATGTTTGTGATGTTTTTTATTAGACCAACAATCACTCTTTGAAGTGTAATTTATTCATTAAATATCGGATTGATGTGATTCCACTTGGAGATTAAAGTAGATTCATTTTATCTTTCCAGTAGAAATAGGATTAAAAAATTCTTAGGCTTTATATCACAAAATTGGTGATGAACAACACTAAGAGACAAAGTTTTACTATGCTGATTTGAAGACATGCAGTCATTAAATGTGGCATATATTTTTCATTTGATCTCCAAATGGGATGATTCAAATTGTGTACTGATATATACTTGAATATCTATCTCCCATATAAACATGTTTTTAAACAAGGATGATTTGGTATATTAAATATGCCAATGAACAATCATGTCCTAGAATTGGCACCATGCAGATTTTTTGACAAATAGTTAGTATTTTAAGAATAATGTTTTCATATGATACTAGATTGAGGTGATCCAAATTTATTTGGAAACTAGATTCCAAGGGTTGGCTTCCTAGTGAATTTCAGGTAAAAATGTTTCCTTTAGACACCTAAAATAAAACCTGTACTAACTCTGTCCTCAAACATTTCACTTGAGACCTAGTTTTGATTTTGATGACATTTTTATTTGTGATATAAATTGAAAATTTCAAAATAGATTCAAAAACTATATTTCAAGAGATATGTTAAAAAGACATGATTTCAAAATAATCCTATATGGTTACCCAAAATAGGATTGTTCTTATTGCATTTTTCCATGTAATCCTTTCAAATGAATATTGAACAATGATGTGAAATTTTATTCATGAGAATTTAAACCAAAAGTCTTATTTTGAAATCATTTTACCTATTTATTTATTTATGTTATTCTATCCTACTATATTGTAGAAAAATAAATCATTCTCTCAATTATAAGAGAATTTCCAATGCATCCATTTTCGTAACAAGATCATGAGTAAAATCATATCCAATTTTGAAAAATTTGTTTTAATGAGTGTTTGGACATGAAAAATTATTTGATCATAAAGATTTGATGCTAAAGAATGTTGAAAAATGGAGTAGTGTTGTGACCTAATGACTTGTTGAAACCAAGTTTTAAGATGATCTTTGTTTGCTTGGCTCTTGTTAATTGTCATCGCAAAAAACTTTTCTTGTGGTACTTGTTCAAAATCTTGTATGCACAAGGGATCTTGTGATATACATGCTAGAAATTCATCAATTTCCGGCTCTAATGTTTGATCTACATTGCATGTGATCCATCACCCATTAATCTCCTCACAAAGATAGCTAGAAGAAAGTTCTAGATTCTCTTCTTGAGGATCATATTCATAGATGCTTTGTTCCTCTTCTATATGTTGAATGAATATTCTTCCCTAGTGACCATTCTAAATTGTGGAGAAGGGATTAAGAAGATACTTGCAGTGGCATACCCTCCTCTAAATGACTTCTTTAACATCATTTTTTTAGATCTTGTCTTGCAAATGGATTTTGTATTTTTTTTTTTTGGGTGAAGGGGGGGTTTGTTTTGGAAACCTACTTTTCTAATTTCTATGTCTAAACATAAATAACCATAATGAAAAGTGTGTGTGTGTGTTTCTTTTTTTTTTTTTAAACTATCTTCCTAATTGACTATATTGAAGTATGCTTCCCCGACAACGACACCAAAATATTTGGTCAATTTACTATGCAAATTAACACAAGTATTTAATTACCAATCTGGGTTTGTAGAACTTAGAAGCATGTCCAAAGTCTATGGATTCCAATGGTAGTCAATGTTCGAAGATGAAATATAAAGATTGAAAGAAATGCATATTACAAATATAAATTCTAATTATGTAATTTCTTATTCACTTATGTAATATGTGAGGGATGAGGCTTCTAACTTAGGAGAACCAGGTTGTCCTTCCCTACAATACTACTTTCATGAAGAGAAACCCAAAAGCACTAATTAAAAATGGTTTATGATGCAGAAGATGTAAAAGAAGAGGCTCCTAACTAAGGAGGATCGGGTTGTCCTTCTTCATAATTCTTGATTCAAACCAGAAATGCAAAAATAACTTCAAATAAGAAAAGGAGAATGCAATTCAGTTTTAGTTCAAGATCAAATAGAAGGGGAATTTAACTTAAATTCCTGTGTGTCCCTTCATATGTAGATTAGAATTAAACCAATATCAATTCAACAATCATCACACATCTAAATACATCTGAAACAAGAAGTAATTTATGAAAACTATGAAAATTTAACCAAGAAATGCACTTAGCTTGGCGTGGGGGCCCTCCACCCTTGCCTTGCACACTTTAAGAAATATCAGCTACAACAACTTCAGTAAATCAACGAAGCATGAACATCAAATTGAAATGAAACAGGTTCTTCAATTAACTTTCAGTCTTCAAAGAGTCTCAAAATTAGATTACATAAATTCTACCTCCTTAAGCCTTCAATAGCCTTGGCTTAAATAGATAAATAATAAACAAACTTGACTAAAAATTCTCTAAAAAACTTATCTATGCTGGTCGAATCCATCCATTCAGTTACATGAAATTTGGAAAAATCTCCAAAATCACTAAAATTGCCCTATTTTAAGGATTCCCTGAATGACTGGTCCTATTTGACTAGCTTTGACCGGGCCTGTTTAAGCTTGGTGTGACCAAACCAATAGGAATTCAGTTAATCTTAGTTCCCAAGATTTCTAGAAATGTGCTCAGCTCATGCCCAGGTGTCCTGCAAGTATGACTTCAATGGAGCCATTACGAGAATTTCTGATCTTGTCCAAAAATGCACTTAAAATCCATTTTTTTGTAAAAACATCTAAAAATTGAAAAACTTAATTTATATACATAAATATGCATAATATGGTCAAAATAAGGTGTATATGGATGGTAAATGGATGGATAACATGGAAATTATGTGTATTTCAATAAGCAACATTTGATAAAAAATGAGGGCCAACAGCAACTGAATGTGCAAAGGCTTGGGTCTACATCTTAGTGCGTAGATTGTCTGTAGCTTAGTGCGCAGACAACCTGCAACTGTGTGCGCAGGTGAAGAACTGTTTGTTGTAGAAAATTATCTATTAGAAGCAACAATTATTGTGGATGTATTATGATATTGGGATGAACCATGGTAAAATCTATGTCTTCATGTGTTTTTCTTATTATCTGCACTTTATTTCAGTATTGTGAAGTTTATGGATGTTTATCATATGTCTAAGTGATGAATGTAATTCAAAGAAGTAATATATAGGTGTAAAGTAGTTCATGAATGCAAAGGTAGTTTATAAGTGTTAAAGCATAAGAAAATAAAAAATTTCCACATCGCAGTATCCCTCAAGGCTTCAGAAACCTGGTTTTGCAACCTCCCATAGTCACTTCGGGTGAGACAGTGACTTGCTTGCATGTTGTTGCCAAAACAGCCAGTGATTGAGGGTTTTGTTGACGCGGAGTAAAATCTAAACTTGGGTCATCCAATCTAAGCCAACAAATGGTTCCATTTCTAAAACCGAGATTTGTTTGGGGGATATGTTTATGCGACATCCATCAAAGAAATAAATCCAAGAGTGGGTAGAACAAAAGGAACGAGAATTTGCAGAAAAAGAGAATAGAAGCCCTTGTCTATCAATTGAAATTTGGTTGGAGAAGTATATTTTTGAAGATCAATACAAAATCTTCTTCAGTTCGTTCCATGTGGAGATGCATGAGTGGGTATCAAGGTTGGCTGTGAGAAAGAACTATTTTAAAGGAGACAAACCTAAGAAGTGGACTCCTAAATTGATACAACGACTCAAGAAGATCGACAATAGGATCTCAAGAGCTGTTGATTTCTGGATTGATAACATCTTGGGAGGATTCATTATTGAGTTTGCGGTACACTCGATTATGTCCTATAGCGAAGTAGAACAATTTTTTTTCAAAGGACCGTGCGGTAAATTCTTGAAATCTCTAAAACTTTGGATTAAGATGCTTTTGTGCGAAAAGGGAATTTTGTGAATGCAGTCAGATTATTTGTTACTTATGTTTGGAAAATATCTAAAGAAGAAGTGAAAAAATATATATAATATACACTAGGAAGAGATATTGTGGCCAAGAACCAAAGACTTTTATAGAAACTAACTATATCCCTCTGTTAAGTGAGTCTGAAAGTGAAGAAAACCACCCTAAAAACCCGAAAGTAACTCCATAGTATTCACCCTTCCAACCTGAAATTTAGCGAAGCCAAAATCAAGTAGTAATTAGGGTGTGTTTGGGTTTCCCAAACCCCCTACCCCACCTCCCTCTCCCCTTACGAATCTATCTCCCCACACCCTCCCCTACCCCTCCCGCAAAGATCACAGTTATTGTGAACCTTACAACACCAAAAATAATGAGACAACTCTGCACAACACTAGGACACACTAGCTACTACAGGAAGTTTATAAAGGGGTATGCACATATAACTGTGTTGATGGAGAAATTACAAAAGAAAGATGTGACTTTTTAATGTAGTCAAGAGTGCTAGAAGAGTCTAGACATATTGAAAGAGAAGATGGTAATTGTGCCTTTTCTGGTTTTCCTGGACTAGAAGAAGGAGTTCCATGTATATGTTGATGCATCTTGTATAGAATTTGGTGTGATGTTATCACAACCAGGAGCAGGGGAAATTGATCATCCCATAGCATTTGCAAGCAAGAAACTGTCCAACGTGGAAAATAACTATAGCACAACATAAAGAGAGGGATTAGCTATGGTGTATGCACTATTGAAGTTCAAACTCTATTTATTGGGGGCACATTTCAAAATGTTCACTGATCACTTTGTCTTGAAATATATGATTAATAATCCTGTTTTAGGAGGAAATATATTGATGGTTGTTATTATTCCAGGAATATGACTTTGAATTTATAGTAAAGACAAGGAAATTGAATGCTAGACTTGATCATCTGTCAAGATTAGAGACGAGAGAAGAACCCACAAATATTGAAGATAACCTGCCCGATGCACAATTATTCGCAATTAGAATTGCAAATGATCACTTTGCAGATATTATTCAGTTTCTGACCACATGGATGGCACCCACAAAGTACGTTATGAAGAAAAAGGAGTCGTTCATTCAAGCAACTAATTTCTCATTGATTGTTAGACACTTGTACAAAATGGGACTAGATGAAGTATTGCATAGATACATCCCTGAACATGAACGATAAAGTATTCTGATAGAATCTCATGGAGGGGTCGTGGGTTGCCAGTATGCAGGAAAATCCACTGCATAAAAAATCTCAAGAGTTGGGTTATGGTGGCCCACAGTACATAAGGATGCAAAATAATTTTGTTAAGCATGCGATGTATGTCAAATGAAAGAAAATCCATCTAGAAGAGATGAGATGCCACTAGTGCCATAGGTAATTTTGTAGGCTTTTAATAAATGCATGATTGAATTTGTTGTACCTATCAGCCTGCTAGGAAAGAAGACTAGTAAGAGGTATATAATCACTATGACTAATTATTTGACAAGATGGGCTAAGGCACAACCAATGAATGATTGTAACACAAAAACTATTGCGAATTTCATCTTTGAATATATACTATCCAGGTTTAGTTGTTCGAAGATCTTGATGAGTGACCAAGGCACACATTTCTTGAAAAAACCATTAAAGCGATAACTGAGGAATTTCAGGTTTACCACTAGAAGAGCATTCCTTATCATCCTCAGGCAAATGGAACAGTGGAAGCTTTCAATAAGATTTTAGAGAATGCATTGACCAAGGTATGGAATGTGAACAAGGATGATTGGGATTTGAGAATTCCAACTATGTTGTGGGAATATAGAACAACATGCAATAAATTGACTGGAAAGACACCGTTTAGGTTGGTATATGGACAAGAGGCATTTATTCCTATGGAATACATCATGCCAAGTTTGAGAATTTCATTTTTTATAGACATGGCAAACCCTGTCATTATGAAGTAAAGAATGTCGCAGATACTAGCTCTAGAAGAAGACAAGTTCATAGCAGGGTTCCATTAACAAGTACAAAAAGCAAGGGAGAAAGCCTTCCATAACAAACATATCAAGAAGAAGAAATTCCAGGAAGGAGATATTGTATTACTATATGAAATCAAATTCGCGAAGTTCCTAAGAAAATTTAAAACACATTGGTTAGGACCATATATCATCAAGAACATCTCTTATGGTGGTGCAATTCAACTCGTGATGTTGAATGACCAGATGATTTCGAGACAAGTGAATGGTAGCAGATTGAAGATATATAGGGGTGACTCTGTCCCTAGATCTTTGCACTAAAAATTGAAGGGAAGGAATTCTTAGTGCCACCTACAGTTGAAATTGGGCACAAGACTATAAACTAATTTGCAGAAAGGGACTTCACTGAAGGAAGATTATTGTGTGATACTCAGGAGTGTGGCGAAGTCCAAAGGAGACATGATAAAGAAACGGTGATGAGCCATGAGGAAAGGTTCATCGAAGTTGGCCGAAATTATGAGTGTTGGAAGGAAAAAGCTATAGTTAAAAGGAAATTGTTGTTAAGGGAAACGGTAAAAGAGCATTTATGAAGTACAACTGGTTTTATCTAACTCCATACTTGCATTAAATGAGAAGATATTGAAGTAATCATAAGGTTGGAATTCAAATTTGTAATAAAAACCATATCCCGTGCCACGTTTGACACTTTGCAATTTGGAGAAGTTGAGAAATTGCATAAAAGAGAGCTATTGTATGTCTGAGAGGAGTTTTGAAGAACTTGTTGGAATATTTCCAGAGAAAGGATTAATGGGTGATATGGAGACACAAGGAGAAAAGGTACCCATGTCCCCAAGAATCTAGAGGTCGCCAGGAAAGCAGGTACCCATAGAACCACAGCCATAGAAGAAGCAAGAGAAGAGACCAGCTGAGGTCTCTGGGGCAGAACTCAGAACATCGCTAAGGAATAAAACACAGACGAAAGTCGCATGAAGAACAAAGAAGATAAGGGGAAGAAGTAGATGTAGAAAGGAAATAATTCGATACAGCAGAAGGTGCCTTAGCAGATAAACAATAGTGAAGAGGAGGCTGAATTTCAATGCATGTAGGCAAAGGAAGAAGAGATTCTCGTTGTGCTCCCACCTTACATGCCACCAAGAAAACCAAATGCCAAGTCGGTTAAGGAGCCCAATAATGGAAATTTTGATGTGTTCATTCTATTGTTGTTGGAGGAAGTGTCGTTTGAGGGCGAAGTGTTGGGAAGTATCCCCCAACTAAAGATGGAATACTAGACTTTACCAATCAAAGAAAATACCCTCAATTTGAGCCAAGTAGATATATGAAGCACGTTCAGTACCCAGAAAATGGAATTACAAGGATGGAGCTGTTCTAGTGGGCTACATGATTGTAGAGAGCGGGCCTCTTGAATATGCTAAATGTGCCACACTTTGTCCAAATCACATCCAATACAATCTATGTGCAACATCTCCTTGCACTGGTACATGATGGATTCATTTCGCTAGGGACGAGGATCCTGATAGATGACATGTTAATCAGAAAAATCATAGCGTTGCCCCTTCAGGGAAAAGACCCTGCAGAAGAATTTTTGGGAAAGAATAAGGATAAAGAGATGGCACAAATAATGAAGGAAAATTTCAAATTATTGAATAAGTCATGGGGATATGACATCAATTCCATTGATTATCAACGGGTGCATTTCACCACGCACATCTTGGCAAGTATGATAATGAGGAAGTGCAGGATGAATGGGGTGCCTACATCTATAGTATCTTTGGCTGCGCAGGAGTCCAGTTTAACTAGGCTACTTATATGTTTAAGGAATTTTTGATAGACTACAGGGAAGCACAGGAAGAGGGAAAGATGTTCCACTATGCTTGGCTCTTAATACTCATTGTGCTGATTATGTGGAAAGAACTAGAAGACTTGCAATTTCCATCTATCGAGGTGGATGTTTGTGAGGCAACGAGGTATGCCTCCCTCTGGTTTACTAAGGAGCTGATTTGTGGTGATGGAAATGGGTCTACACATGGTGGTGAAATAACATCCAAGGTTGTCAACTAGTTTGTATAAGCAGTATTGTCACATTGCAGATTTCAAAGTAGGTTTCCACAGAGCTTATGTGAAGGAAACAAAGGACCCAACTAAGACATGGCACCCATTGCCATAATTAGTAACTGAAGATGATTTTCTCGCCATAGTAAAGAAATTGTCAGAAGAATAGATGAATCCACCTGGTGGAGTGGTTGGAACAGAGAAGGTTACCTCGTAGGATGTAGGTACAAGTGGAAAGGAGGCAAATGTGGAAACATAGGAAACAAAGAAGGAGCATGAGGAACCCCTCAGTGATGTATGAGTATAAGAGGAGTCACTTTTTATCATTAGAAGGAGAGACACAAAAAATGCAGAAGGAAAGAGGAAAAAGCAGAAGGCAGATAAGTCCAAAGGTGTAGAAACACTTGTCCTCATTGATGGGGACCTCGACGAGATCAAGGAGAAGGTCAAGGAGATCACAGTGGATACCTAGGATAGAATTGATGATCGATATAAAACAATCTTGATTGAATTGCAGAAGAGTATCATGGAGCTGAACGCATTTCCACAAGTAGAAAAAAACTGGAACAAAGAGCTCATTTACTACAAGTAGAGCAAAGAATAGAAACATAATTTGATGTTAGAATTGTGTAGGTGCCAGTTGGGAAACTTCACTAGGACTCATTGGAGGACAAAGAATGGGTCAAAGCATGGAAGAATGTCAACATAAATATTTCCGTGTTGCCCATTTAGATGATGCACGAATTCCATCAAAGCTTAACAACTGAGCTACAGGAGGAGAAGTTAACCTGGTAATGATGATGTAGACAAAAAAGGAGAAAGCTACACAAAAGAAGAAGCTAGAGGAGGTGGATAAGAAAAGAGACAAAGCATATTAGTGACAATAACAGTTGGAAAAATCCATCTAGGAAAGTTGCATCACAGTCCATGATGTGAAGGTTGGTGAGGAGGAACCACCAAGAGAAAAGGTCGTGAAGCTCGTCCTCACGATTAAGGAATCAAAGAATACACTAGTGAAGATAAAGTTCGAGTATGAAGTGTAGATATTAGAGCTGCAAATAAGCCTACAGCCAACCACACCACCAAAAGTGAGGGAGAAGAGTCAGAAAGACTTAAAGGAAACATTGAAAGGTATCTCTGACATAGTGGTAGATTGCAAGAAATTATTGGATGATACGATGCAGATTTGGACCTCACTGCAGCAGGATCCAAACATCCAAAAGATCAAGGAGGAATTACAGGTGAAGCAGAAGTAGCGCGATGAAATCTTCGCAGCTGTAAAAGCCCAAATAGTCTTATAGAGACTCACCAATATTATTGAAGGGAAAAACCTCCAAAAGCAAATAGATCAGATTTGGAGGAAGGAGAAATTTTTTCAAGCAAGGACTCAATAGTGGCAAGATGACGCCCTTAAATTGTCTCAGACAGTGGAAAAAAGGTTCAAAGAATTGAAGAAAAGGGAGGCAGAAATACTGCAGAAGGTTGTTGGCCTAATCACAAAGGAATTGTTGGAGGAAGAGCACAAATAAGAGAAACAAATGGCAGAGACAATCCAACAGTATAATGAAGCCTACAACAAAATTGCAACAAAAATCAAAGGAACCAAAGTTGAGTGACTTGGGACGAAGTGTGCAACCAAACTTGGTCCAAGTTTTGGGTCAAAGACTCTGCATTTTAAGAAGCAGAGCGTGCGAAGCCGATGAAGTTATATTCATCACGTGATGGTTTAGGGGCTTTATGGTGCGTCAAAGCCCCATATCGGATCCATGGTATGTGGTCCATTTTCTTTTGATAGGGAAGTCTATATAAAGAAAATGTAATACTTTGTCGAATATAGATAGATAGAAGAACTAGACATAGATTGTTCATATTATTTGTGTATGTAGTTTGTATTTATGAGGAAGGCTCTGCAGCTGAGTGCGCGGAGGCCTTGAAGAGTCTGTAGCTGAGTATGCATACCACCTGCAGTTGGGTGCGTAGGCCAGGGAAGAACATGTATTGAAGATCCTTATTATTAAAGAAGAAGTTTTGGCAAAGTATTGTGTACCTTTATGAATTCATTGTCTATTGTTATTGATATCGTTATGCATGTTGTTTACTAAATTATGTGAAAGAATACATGTTATGTTGTTTTCTATTATATTTATGCATTAAGTACCAATATTTAATATTAATTGTCAGCGAAAATTTATTCATGTACGCAAAGTTGTAGGAAGACATAAGACAAAAGTAAATATATAAGCGCAACAATGTGCATATCCCTCTGGTTGCAAAAACATGGTTCTGCAACCTCCCATAACCGCTTCAAGTGAGACTGCAATTTGCTTGCAGGTCATTGCTGAAAGGGACATTGGTTGAGGGTTTTGTAGGTGCACAACACACTTTGAACCTAGGCAAGGCCTCCTTAAACCATGACAAGGTTCGCAACTTGAGACATCTCCACGTCGTTCCTCAAACATAAATTGTATGGTGTCATAATAGAAGCTAGCACCAAGACCTAAAGCTTCTTGTGTCTGTCACTTAAAACTCCTCTATCCCCATAGTTTTGTAGATTAGGGCATTCCTCAACCACTTCATTGGACATGTGGCATGACCCATTCTTAGCTTGGGCACCCTCTTCCCAAGAGCGTAGGCACAAAGAGGAAATTACCCTTGCCTCCTGTAGATGTATAAAATTTAAATGCATATTTGAAAATTCCTCTAGAGCCCGTAGAACACTTGATCCCACTAGTAGAACAAGCCAAGAGAGAAGTGAAACACCCACTATAGGCTAGAAGAGGGGCCCCCAAATTCATAAATATAGCCAAAAAATACTTGGACAACCAAAAACCGTAGACCCATAAGGATTGGACTAGAGAAGAAAAACTACTAGTAAGCCAACCGAAGTTTGTATAGGAGTAGTTAACTAGTTTACATGAGAAACACAGAGATGTGAATGGAATACAAATTGAGGAAGATAACGAAACCCCAATAGGCAAATGGTATTCCAAGTACACCAAACCAAAATGGACCGGAAACTCCTCAATACCACCTACATGACCTCGATCGCTTCCCCATAGTGGGATAAAACCCCAAGACTCATGAATATGGAGCCCTGAAACATAGTAACTGAGTCATAGTCCATTTGTTCGATGTCGGGCATGATGCCTACAAAAAACTTTCCAACTCAATTATCAGGGGGCAAGTTTATTTGTAGTGTTTATGGGTGTGAGGATAATGAATATTTTGAGATAATGGTGTTTGTTGCATCATATATTTCAAGTACTAATAAAGCTTCACAAGTTGCAATCCCTCTTTTCTGGTTCTTATAGCAAAGTATTGCACTTGCTGCATGTGATTTCTAGGTTTTGTTTTTCAATACTAGCTACTAATCTTGACTAATATTGGATGCAAATTTCTTTAATTTAATTTAATTAATTAATTAATTTATTTATTTTTTCAGGGAACTCTACATATGCTTCGTTACTTTTCCTGAATGAGACCTACAATAATTAGCACCAATATATGACATGTCTGCCTAACCCCAAGATACCTATATGGATTCAATTCCATTACCTCTTTAAATCTTACAACTTTAGCATGATCGATCAAACCATTTAAATTCACCACCCTGAGTAAAGAAATTCCATAGGGAAACTGTACAAATGCTTCCTCACATTTCATGAATGAGATCTATGATAAATACCAGCCACATATAACCTATATACCTAACCTTGAAGGACCTAGATTGATTCAACCTCATAACCTCTTTATATTTTATAGTTTCAACGTGGCAAGTCAATCCATTTAAATTATCCACCCCAATTAAATATTGCAATATACAGTATATAAATCTAAATAAATTCAACCTTGTAATTTTCTTAAACTATGCAACTTTAACATGATAAATGAGACTATTTAATCAAACCTTTAAAATTTAATCATTATATACAATGAAAAAATATACATACATATATAGGTTCCAAGAGACTCTTAAATAACAAGGCTTGAAGCCATTAAAAATATATACTTATTAATATTGGTATTGAAACGCAAGTAAAAAAAATAATTCTCCCATGAAAATTGCATCTATATATATAACTAACTTTAACTAAATAACTTTTAATTAAATAATATAAATACGTTTTCCTATTTTATCCTTTCCTTTTTAACAAAGCTAGATTAATATAAAAAATGCAAACACCATTTATCTAGTGGCTATGCCATCTTAACCAAATATAAATTATAATAATTCCACAATTAATATGGCAATATTATTATTTAAAATGTAAGTTAAATAAATTATTTAACAAGAATAATAAAATATTATAATAATTAATATGATAAATTATTTAATGTATCTTTTATTATTTTTTTTGGCGAACTTTGCTCTAAACAGTGATAAAGAGAGGAGTCTAATATTTTAAAGTTTGATTTTTTTTGGGTATAAATTTTGGTGGGGCTAAATTTTTTTATGGTTAAAAATGTAGTTTTAAATGTAATTTTGAATCATGTCAACTATATAGATTTAATAACTTAAATTTATAATTTCAATCAATTTTAATTAAATAAATTAATAAAAATGTGATTTAAAAAATCAAAATGTATAACATTTACATTGTACTATAGTAAATTAGTAATTGTTATGGTTCCAGAAGTGAAAATGACACTATATGAAAATGTGATGTGTTACAATGTCATATATGTTATATGAATCATATGTTGCTATATGATGTTTGTTGAAGACTTTATTGTTTAGGGAAATTTACTTTTCGTGTATAATGTAGGATTCCATGGTTGGAAGAGAAACTTATCCATTCCCTTAACGAGATGGAAAAAAATTGAAATGCACATGTGATAAGTGCAATGATCATGGTTTTCTTGTTTCCTAGGCATGTGAGAAAGGATTTGAAATATCAACCTTGTTGAGCTAGGCTATCAAGGTGATGACATCTAGGATGAATGTGAAAAGGGGAAAATGTTAAATAATGATATGGGATGCTTACCTTGCAACAAATTAGGAGTATCTCCACTAATTCTCTACCCCATGTTGGGCCACTGCTGAGTATGCATTCTTGTTGAGGTTCACATCGAGGATGTTTTCTTCATACTTAGGGATTTAAATTTGACCTTTCTTTTCCATCCGATGGTGGATTCAGACCTCAATCTTGTTGGTGTTACAACAAGATTAACCTCGAGTGCATAATGTTAGCATGTTGTCTTTCTGCAAGTGTACATAAATCCATTCAAATTTGATAGTTAATAGCAACCCTAACAACAAAAATGGTTATTGAAATGCTTTAGATCTGCAACAAAGAGTTAAAAACCTTCAAAAGATAATATGAAAATAGAAACATACAATAGCAAAAAGAACATAATAATCCAACGGAATAAGATAAAATAAATTTTATTATTGCTGATTTGAATAAAATACACTCGATGAGGAGAGATTGTAGAGTTGGGTCTGCAAATCATCCTCCATGAGATGGGTCCTTTTAACTGATCTGTTCTTCAATAATATTTTCTCTCTATCAATGGTTTTATTTAGTGGGAAAAAGATGACAATAGGGGCTTGAACTCAAGATGAGAGCTCAAATGTCATAGGACGATAACGGGGAAGATTAAAATGGTCATAGTGAAGAATGAGTAGAAAACCCTCCCATTTATAACAAAATATTGAGATAGATTGAGAATTAGGAAGTAATAAAATATTTTAGACTAAATCAAAATCTAGCTGTTTTGAATATTTTATAATATTTTTGAGTGGGAAAAGATATTCGAAATGGTCAAATATATTTATTTAGAAAATGGTTAAACTAATTAACAAATAAAAATGATTTATTAATTACTTTATGGTGATTAATTCAAATTTCAATTAGAAACAATTATTAAATAATTATTTCATGAGAGAAAAAAGAGAATAATAAATTAATATTGATTTAAATTTTCCTGAGTGGTTAAGTAAAAAATGGTTAGAAATAATCATTAAATATTGATCTAATAAGTATTTCGAGAGAGTAATAAATAAATAATAATTTATTTAATTATTTTCGTGAGACTTTTTTGGGTTTTAATAAGAAATGATTTAGGAAAATCGTTTACTAAATTATTTCCTAAGGTGAAAGTGAGTTTTAATATGTAAAAACCCATCTTACATGGTGTATATCGATCAACCTAGTAAGACATGGCTAGGTGATTATTTTTTAGATGATAACACATAACCAAATGGTATGTGTGATCTAGAGTCATGATAAACTTGATGATTACATTTAACCATTAGAGGGTTTAATATCATCTATGTCGTGTGATCGATGCAGATTTAATATGCAAGAGAGAGAGAGAGAGAGAGAGAGAGAGAGAGAGAGAGAGAGAGAGAGAGAGAGAGTATGCTTACATGGTTGAACAATGGAGGATGTGTCCTTGTTCATCAAATAAAAATCAATGGATATGGGGTCATTCATAAGTCAAATGAATACATTTTTTTTGTGTAAATACGTCCATAGATTTATATTAATATATAGAAAAAAGTTCACATATCAACCATATGATCAATGCTTTCCAAAACATTCTTCTGAGTAGACATGCTTTGAACTCTGGATTAAAAAATGATAATAGATTGAAAGACTGGTATATATAACAAGTCAATCTTGCTACTAGAAACTGAAATGAGTTTGATACTATAAACTATAACAAGAAAAGAAAACTATGTACCATATATATATATATGTAAAAAGAACAAAAACTGACTACATCCCGAGAATACCTAATTTCTTTAGTAGATTAGCACCTTGAAATGTTAATGGATGTTTTAGTCCAAGATTATGACTGGTGATGTGGCTATATAGTTACCCTAAGGTGAGGCTTGAGGTGGACTGTTGATGAAAACAAGTCCTTCCTGGTGCTCATTTGACTATGTGTCTGATTCATAAACTATATAATGTTCAATGCGAGACAACCGAACAACTATGTCATCCAATTTGTATCTAATGTCTCTCATAATGTGTTTGATGTCCTCCTGTCCTGAAAAGAGCTTATAGTCAAATGAATATATATGCTTCTCTAAGGGAAATTCCTTATGACATAACAAGTTTGAAGTATTAGCAAATGTTCTTGAAATTATGTTAAGGATTAGAGTAGCATGAAATGAAAAAATTATAAACGTCAATTTAGCTACTTTGTTAAGCATTTGTTAAATAAAATCATCTCAGGAGTAGGTGAAACAAAAGGGGAATGGTAGAGATGGAAAATCATGTTTTATCTCGACAAAAAAAGATATTATAGTATATAAAAATACAATAAAAATAAATAGAAATGTAAACAAGGTAAACTAAGAAGATAAATTTTGTGTCACAACACATGTTTTTGTGACATAAAATTTGTTTTAAGAAAATTATGGATCCCATAGAATAGTTTTTTGAATATAGATTTTCTTTTTTGAATTTGATCTTGCTTGACAAAACTTTTGCCTCCCTATGATGGAATGTTACTAATAGCAATCAAATTCAATCAGTGTATGTAAAGTGAGTGTGCAATGGAATAAATAGATGCCAAGTGTCTCATGTTCTGAATTTTCTCTCAAGGCTATGTGGGAGGAGCCAAGGTGAAACATCCTTTCTCATACAATGGGAGAGGTATATATAGCCAAGGGTGATGCTCGACCCTTGTGACTCTTAGACTACCATCATGACTGTTTAACTTCCTATGAATTTTCAACTAACATGACTCTTCAACTTCTTATGTGCGTCCATTGGACTTCCACTTTATATTACAATTAGTTACAACAGATATGGCCCATGGTGGTGATGTGGCCTTGAAAACTCATGACACAACCTGACACGACATTGCTGACATGTACAAGATGGATATGGTGTCCATGTCAAGTTGTTGTGTGGCTAAGTGATGGATATACTCTCGAGTGTGCTTTGTCTTCTCCTTTGCATGGCTTGGTGCTGCAAGGTCTTCAATGGTCTTGGTCTTGCAAGATGGTTGTGTGCATGTGTTCCTTTCACTTGATATTCTCTCGTCTATCCAATTGCAAGTAATTCTTCTAACATGTTCGCTCCTTCTTCATCTCGTTCGTCATCTTGTCATGATCCATTAGTGTATAGGTTCCTCCAATTCACTCATGATATGATGAAATCAAATCCAAAACCTCCTAGTCTAAGATGTGTGCCTTATTTTCCATGATCCAAGCCCGGGACAGATGACAAGCTAGGAAGAGGGCCCAGGAACTGAAAAATGCAACAGGGAGGTGGACTATCCACTTAGAATGTGCAGAGAGCATTTCAGGCTTGGCTGAGGAACTCTAGGGAACAGACTGCACTATCGGGAAAGACTGTGCAACGGTCACTAGGAGGCAGGATTTCACAATTAAGGTCACTAGGGGCGACTGCAAGGTGGGATCCTGAGGGACACATTTGTGTAGTTTCCATAGGGAAGATGAGGCAGGACAATAGAGAGGAAGACAAGGCATGACAATAGAGAGACCAAAGGACAGTTCTACACAATTTTTTAAAGCAGTGAGACCCAAATGAGGGAGGTAACTGGGAGGACACCTCTACACAATTTTTGGGAGTAGTGTAGGCTTAGGTATATACTCAATGTGGGGTTCCAAAAAATAGGAAGATGGATTGATGAATGATCTTGTGAAGTGTGTAACTCAGGTCGGGCCTTGAGGCAATTTTTGCACAGTTCTGGGAAGGAAGACAGAATGCTCACCTATGGTATTGTGTAGTGCAATTGAATTGAAGGAAAAACTCAAGCACTGCGTAGTTCCAGGTAGTAGAGTATCACCACTGAGGGCTGAGACTGCACAATACAGTTCAGTCGGGGTCTGGTGAAGTGGGGTTGTTCAGTTGGAGATATTTTCAGGAAAATAGCTAAGTGTGCGAGGCAAGTGAACTTGTGAGAACTTTGACATTGTGATCACACACTTAGAATACTTCAACGACATGATAACACTGACCACTTGGAAAACAGAGAAAAGCTTGACCCTCTGTGGGACTGAATAGAGATGAAAGAAACAAGTACGACACTTGGGATAAACCTTTGGATGACCGTGACGACACTTGTGCAACAATGCTTACAACTTTGTGTATGATTGCGATAGGTGTTCACATTTCTAGGACAACTTGTATACACAATGACCAACCTTAATGGTCACTAGAACAGTTCACAAACATGACATAACAACCAAACATGTCAAAAGATGACAATTGATCCAACAAGTAGAAGGGAGCAAGACACATAGAGGAAACACATGGAATGACTTTCAGTTCTTGCAACCATGCATGTCATTGAAGACAAAATGATATGACAATGATAATGAGTCCTTCAAGCTACACTAAGAGGTGTATTTCAAAAGATGTGCTTCGTTTTCCATACCTACCCTCCAAAGGGTTATGCATCATATGGAGTCTTGATGTGGTCCCAATCTTCTATCATACCTTGGGTTACTTGGTCTTCTTATCTTCCTCCTCATCTCCTTGAGAGTACTCTAACACATCATCCTTCTTGTGATCACTGAGAGACACCTCTGTGCAGTTTCAGTGGGAAATATATGTTGCAGGATGAGGCCCTAGGAGGATACATCTGTGTAGTTTCAGGATGCAAGGTAGACTAAGAAGCTGGGGGACAAACTGCATAGTTTTAGGATGCAAGGCACTTCTACAAGATGAGGTCTTGGGAGGACATCTTTGCGTAGTTTCAGGACGTAAGGCATACAAGATAAATAAGGGACAAAATTGCGTAGTTTCTAGAGACAATGGGTTTTGACAATGGGAAGGACACTGGAGGAAACCACTGGACAATTTCAAATGCTAAGGGAGGCTGAGAAGATTCCCCTTGAATAAAAACAAACTTCCCTTTGCATAATAAGTGATAATCCCCATCCCCAAATATGACACATAATGTAGAATAATAAAAGCATGAACAACCCTTAAGACCGAAGAGGGAAGCTTGAGATCATCATCTTACCAAATAAGTGACTAAGGAACGATCAATCATAGGATCCACAATAGGCTCCAAAATTTGAGTACATGCCAAAATTTTGAAGGTTGTTGCAGCCACTATAACACTTGTTGACACACTGGTTGAATTCCAACTTCTCTATCTTGGTTCATTCAGTGCAAGCCCTTGGTCCATTAGGGAGTATTGATTCATTGTGTAGATTACTTTGGCTTCCCACTTGCTCCATGGACAAACATGATTTTCCCCTTACCAACTCAGTGGAACACAACACAAGATTCAACCAAATCATAGTGTTTCAAGATGGGAAGGTTAGCTCGCGAGCTTAAGATTTTCAGAGTATAAGTTTTCATCTCTGGTGTTGCTCCACTACCAGCAGGCCTAGACAGTAGCCCAATGGAGTCACACAGGAACACAAGCTTTTCTCCACTTCCAATGAGCCTATAGAGTACCTCGGTGGAGTTGATTGCTTCACCTTTCTACACAGGAAGCCTTTCTCTTCTTTCACCTTTGTTATTTTTGAAAGAGAATTGTGCCTAGGCACTTATTTATTTTTGGGGCGGAAGAGGGATCCCAACTTATTGAGATCAGAAGAGGTTGTTCCTTCAGAGAATCATGTAAAGACCTTCGATTTAGGTTTTCTAATTTATATTTTCCCCTTCTCCATTTCTACTAGTTGGATAAGCTTGAACACACCAAAGCAGAAAACTAAGTAGAGGCATGGGGTTCCCACACTGGACACAGGCTCATGGTTGGACCAAAGCTCTCCTTAGAGACAGATCTTATTTTCTTTCAAGACTTCATTGGCCAAAATTTACAACCAAACACAAGGAAGATAGACACATGACTAGCCAAGGGCTACAGTGTCACAACACTCTTTGAATGTCAACCACATACACAGTCAGAAGCCAAGATGTAGGTCCAGGCACAACACTTATTCATGTAGTTAAAACAAGTGAAAAATTCGACAAAAAGAAATAAGACACAAAACCAGGAAATAAAATCAAAGGGAAAGAGAACAAAATGACTAAAGTGAACATGATGTAAAACCAGAATAAGAAAACCAGGACGAACTACCATTAATGAGTACAAGGAAAGGAAAACTACAATGCAACTAATCCTACTCCTATCCCAACAGCTAGACGGTCGGGATTACGTGTAATGAAATTTGCAATGAAGCCATCGTAGTCATTCTCGAACTACATCCACAAAGATACATACGATTAAAATAGATAAAAAGTGATGTCCAACAAAAAATACAAAAACTTGAAAATTTTTCACATGGGAAGGAAGGTATTGCTTGTGGGAAAAATGTGTTTAACAACCACTACTTTTACCCAATGCACTTGCTTACCTCTTTGATGGATACTGCTCTTCAACAAACCTCAGAAACCTCTTTCGAGTGTGTCCTTGTCTGTAACGAGTTTCTTAGAAAGCGTGAGGAAGGATTGAAACTTGTTGTCTGCAACAGAGATTGCCAAGTAATATTGTTTCAACCATTCAAGGATTGGATCGTAGAACTAATAATGGTTGTCTAGAAAGCCTCATGTTCTTTGAAAAGATCATTTTTTAATTAGACATATGGGATCACGCTGGGAACCTTGTAAATAAAAATAGATTTGATCATTGTCGTTGGTCGTCTCGAGATAGTGTGGATCTGTCATAGCCATCAGCGAAGGTTGAACTACCTCACCCACTTGACAAAAGCTTGAAGAGAGAGGTGTTAAACGATGAAGATCAGAGAGCACAAAGCCACTTTCATCAAATGTGCTGATGGGAAAATTATAAGCCAAATGAAAATCAACCAAGATAGAGGAATAATCAGATGAGGTAGTTGAGATGTCAGATTCCCAGTTTGCAATGAAAAAAGAAAAAATAATTCGAACAATCTTGCGAACACTCTGAACAATTGAAACAAGTTCGTTGTGATCTAGATTTGATGGACCACCTACCTACAACTGGTGACCAATTGCGCAAGCATCATATTCATCACAAAAATTTCAAAAGGATGCTAGCACCGTGAATGCATGAAACTAGTTGAGGCATGGTGAATGGAGTGGAACTTGATTTGTGTGATAGCTTATGCACTCATCATCACCCAGGGAGATTTTTCCTGTGATGAGAGGACATATTTGCAGTACAAGGTTCACAAGAAGATCGAGGAGATGACCATGAAGGGGAAAATTCGATGTGTGATTGTGGGCAAAGATAGTCTTTGAGATGATCAAATTCCCAGTTCCATGACTTCGTAAGAGACAGACATTCCCAACCTGAATTTGATGTGAGAGATGTGCTTGAAGATGGGTATGTTCTAATAGATTCGTGAATTCGGTTATAAGTTAAAATTTGAAAATGTGAGAGATCACAGTCGAAATACCAAACATTTTTTCACACGAGAATTCACATTGAGTGAGATAATGTAGATAGATGGATTGTGCATGAGAAACTAGATCTGATTTGGTTCAGGGGGCTTACCAGAGTCGCAAGATCCTGACATAACGATCAACGGATGTTGAAGTGCCTCGACTCCCTGGCACATCCCAGAACTTTCCAGAATTGTAGAATCACATTTTGAAGCTTGGACTAGATCATGCATGGCTTGAGGGTGGTTGTTGTTGCTAATTTAAAAAATGATTTCTGAATGGCAGCCACCTATGTTACAGGTTTCATCAACAATTAGATTTATCAATTGAGGAGTTCCTCTAATGGTACGTCCAAAGATAAATGAGTTGGTGAGCTCGCATAAGCAAGATGATCTGACGAGTTGTCTTCATGCAACATAAAGGATGATGAGGGGTGGGAAGAGTCTTGTGCGATTACTCTGTTTTAGATTTTATCATGGACAACCTTTTTGTCTTGTGTCAATCGAGGAGATACATCAACGTATGAATAAGCAAGAGAACATGGAGCATCTCTGCCACATGTACGTTCGTTGTAAATGATATTATACAAGGGAACATGAGATGGAGAGGAAGTTTTGATTCAGACGTCTTCTTTGGCAGGAGCATATTATAGATCTGAGTTCGAGTCTTCATGAGAAAATGAAAGATCACATGATGCACTTAGGTGTTAGTCATGGAATATGGAAGCACAAGAGTGATGACTACCCAACACTGGGGGTTGATCGAAAGAATTGATTGCACGAGATGTTCCACCGATATTAGAAGATTGAGAATCATTCAAGAATAGAATCTTATTGTTTTGATGTATATAAATTTGAAACTGAGAGGGAATATTAATAGTGTCCTCACCTTTCCACTCTTCTTCCTGTGTAATGTGATTTCCTTGCGCCACAAGTTAATGCGAACAACTTGAGAATCAAGAGAATGCGAACAACTGGTTGGTGAAGTGGAATGATCAAGTGAGTCATGTTATAAGGAGTCATCGCTTGTAGATAATAGAGGATGGATAATCCAAGATATTTTACTTATAGATTCATCAGAAATACATGAAACAAATCTTATTAACCATGGAACTTAAAAGCACATAAAACAATGTGGAAATAACAAGATAAGCATGAAACCATGACACAGAGATTTCATTACGGTGCTCATCCAATTTGGACTACGTCTTTGGACCCTACTCAATAGTGGGGAGGCATTCATTCATTAAGTGGCATAAAAGAGATAAAAGTACAAGCATAATTCATTTACAATCCTTATACCTCCAAGCTCGAAGATGGATGAAGAATGGAGAACCCAACTTCAGAAATAGAAAATACCATTGAAATCCTGGCGACAAATCGTGCATAATCGCCTATCCCTCTCGGAACCTCCTTGTTTCTCAAGGCGAGGTACTGACCTGCTGCCAGGTCGGGTTACTATTGTATGCAATTATTAATGAAGTTGTATGCCAATCTCCCCTTTTTCCTCTGAAAACCATCCCATATATGCCTTTTATCGGTCGACTCCTTAATCTTGGGAAGTTCCAAATAGATGACAAGTTTAGCAAGTGGTGGTTCCTACACTAAGTTTATTGGGCCTAGGATAGCATGTAGGTGACAAACCTTTCATATATGGAAAAACCTCTAGAACCTCTTAACCATAATTAATCTCGATGACTTTTAACATTGACGCTTGAATTAACGTTTTCAATCGGCGGTTTCTATCGGTGGACAGACCCGTGCCTTTACAACAAGCGACTTGCGATAAAGGTGGACCCAATGGGCTGTTAGACCACAGTACATAATATATCGGGTCTAGAAGAACAATGTGGAAAAATTATTCGGGATTAATACGGCAAGGGTCCAAAAGTTGAAAAACTCGTTAAAGTCAGGAGTTTTTTGAAAAAGTCGACGAAATTAGAAAAACACAAAATTATTCATTTTCATTTTTATTTTTAACATCTAGAGTATCCACATCATCAAATAAATGAATTTACACATAAACATGTAAAGAAAGCTAATATATAATATGTGTATGAAGTCTAGTGCTACATCACATATCAAAATAGTGAATCAACTCGTGAATATCAAGTCTTGTCTGAGTCTCGACTCTCAAGACAACAAACTTTTTGGGACAAATCTTGATAAAATTAGGCATATAACAAATAAATCGTGATTTTTTTGTTTCTGAAAAATTCTGCAAAAAATTGGAGGATTAAATCGTTTTGTTGAAAAAACCGCAATTTTAGGATTTAATCTCATTTTTTTTGTAGACTTTTTCCACACTACAGAAGAATCATCGCAAATCGCAATCAGAAGGACTGGGGTGGTACTCTATATGACTACTTCCCTTTTTGAACTATGATTGCGATATCACAAATCACAACCTGACTTTGCGATTTCGATATATCGCATCGCAACCTGGCTTGCTTTGGGGCTGATTCTTAAACTCTTCCCTCATTGCGATCTACAATTTTGATTTATCCCATCGCAACCCTGACTTTCTTGGGGCTGATTTTCTTAAGCTGTGGCCTCTTCCTTTTGTGATATGTGATATGTGATATGCGGGGCCAATGACAACCTACCACTTGGCGCTTCCCCATTTGCTGAGAGTTCTACCACGTCATCTTCCTCTGCCACCTATCCAAGTCAAACATGAACTTTGACTTGCTCTAACTTTTTCATATGAGTGCATATTCTAGTTTCGTTCATATTTTTGGAATCAAGATGATGAGCACTTCGATCAAATGATAAGTTTATCCAGATTCTGCCACTTTGATTTTTGAGCCTTTTTACCATGCCAGTGATACTTTTTAGAGATCCACCTGGATCAATCCTCCCCACTAAGATATTTTGGACTGCCAAAAGCATTTTCAGTCAATTCGTAAGTGAGGAAATTGATGCCTCATGTTTTTTTCTTTCTTCATCCATCAAGCTTTACTCAGATGCATTCCTTTGAAGCTCACACGAATGTACTCCACATTTCCCCATCGTGAAGTTATGGTTTTCCTATCGAGTATGAGATGTTTAGGAAACTTGCCTAGATACTATGGTGCAACATCGTCCATTGTAGGAATCTGTGCAACCTCTTTGGTATCCATAATCAATAGAGGTTCATAAAGCTTCAGGTGTTCAACATTCATTGTTGAGTACATTTGTAATCATATACAAACAATATATGAATCAAACAACCCCACACTTTCCAAGAGTTTATAACACACACTCTCTTTGGTCAAGTTTTACATGATAGAAACCAATACCCAAACTACTCACAGAAGGCTTAAAAAAATCATCATTTCATTTTTAAGCGATGGGAAACACATCATCACTTTTACATTTATTCGCGACTCATGACTTACAAATGGTGTCCATAACAAGCTACTACTTCTAAAAAAACCATATTTGAATTAATAAAGAAGACCACCATGAATGTGGTGGATTTGTTTGTTGAACATTTTCACCCGTTGGATTCTTTATCGATGCTTTCTCAACATGGAGCATATGACACGTGGCTCCATGGGTTCCCACCTCGTTGCAGTGACTACAACGATTCTTTCTCCTCTGAACTTTTCGGGTTGTCTTGTAGAGCTTTCGCCTTGTGTTCCTCTGATAAGTGTTCATTGAGCCCTCATTATCACTGGAATGTGAGGAAGTGATCTCATCATCCGCCGTTGGTTGTTCACTAGCTGTTTTGGAGCATTCCCCAACTTCCTTCCTGACATACCCAAGTCCCACATGACGAGACAATTCCTCTACTTTAATGGGGTTTATGATGCCTTAGCCATTAATGTCAAGGCCCTTCCCCTCATACCCCATTCTCCTTAATAGTTTGGAGTCGATACCTATAGTATGTTTTTCAAAAGAAGCAAAATCATCATCAAGAAAGGTACATGAAATCGAAGAATCAATTTTTACCTCAAGGTGGTTATGTTGTATCTTTTCCAATGCTTCGTCCTTGGCTTGAAACTGGCATAGCAATCTTTGTTTCTCCTTTTTTGCTTCATGTAGGAGTCTCCTTAGCTCAAAATTCTCTACTTGAATGATTTGGTTAATCTCCTCAAGTTCTTGGATCCATGCTGCATTGGGTGCCCTTTTCATCTTTGGTACAATTTCTATTAAAACTTTTGTTTCATCACCCGAATCGGAACACAAATGGACGGGTCCATCTACTGCGATCCCAAGAGCTGCAATCTTCATTTCGTCACCAGAATCTAACCCCAGGTCAATTGGTTGACCTTGTTGGAAATACTGAG
>APFE030720811.1:1073-43097 GCA_000404065.3 Pinus taeda | reverse complement strand
AGGCCTGTGAACATTTCTCTCTGAGTAATAAAATCATTGCTATTCTGTGTTCTGGGTATATTTTCTTCGCATATTCTATGTTCTGGGTATTTTTTCTTCGCATATTCTCTGTTCAGTATTACTTTGCAGGTTAAGAAGCATAACATACTCTGAAAACAACTTGTCCACTTTCTCTTCCATATTGTAGAATACCTTGCAGAAATTTTGTTCCTCTTCTCAACGAGCTTCTTCATTTGCTATGTTTCTTCTTCGTTGTGCACGTCCTGATTCGGGATAGAAGGACTCAATATTTCCTTCGCCTTTTCACAGGTTGTTCTGGGTTAGAATTTACTCATACAATTCACATCAACAAAGACTTTCTCTGATACCAAACTTGATCCAAGATATTTTACTTATATATGCTTCAGAATTACGTGAAACAAAGCTTATTAACCATGGAACTTAAAAGCACATAAAACAATGCGGAAATCACAAGATAAGCATGAAACCATGACACATATATTTGATTATGGAGTTCATCCAATTTGGACTACATCTCTGGGCCCTGCTCAATAGTGGGGAGGACTTCATTCATTAAGTGGCATGAAAAGAGATAAAAATACAAGCAACATGTTAGGTTCCTATAATAATAGGATTCATAATTTTGAATTGGCTATGGTTAGTATTGTAATATTGTACATACTTTTTCTTTCTGCAAAATGTTTTCCATATTAAAAATTAAAAAATGTAAATAAGGCATGTTCTAAAAGAATAATCAAAGGACAAAAAGAAATAAAAAGATCAAAAGAGTGAAAAATATGAACCCCAAAAAGAAATAAAAATAGATCATGAAAGTGTGCAAATTCAAATGCCACTACCTTTTACTTTACTATGCAAAATAAGATTGTGTGCTTTTTAGAAATTCCACAATCCATGATGGTCGAATAGCTTAATCTTGACTCATTCATGCTTTAAATTTCATGTTGATAGATAGAGAATAAAGGTCTAGCCAAACTGTTTAACCTTGGCAGATCAATAGTTAGGTAGAGAATAAAAACGAGCTCATCAGTTTAATCTAAGCCATTGGAATTTATAAGATTAGAATTAGATAGTTTTCTTGTTAAAAGAAAAGGAACTAGAGGGTCAACAAGCTCAAATGCACCCAATAAATGAAGAAAAAATGTTAGGATAAATAAAGGGTAGGTAGAAGAAAGGTTACAAGAGCACAAGGTTGATGAGTCAAAAGCAAATTTATTATGCTTAATCCTATGTTTCATGTGCAGGAGGATTTATGAGAAAGAAAGGATATCCACCAAGCTTGTTTAACTAATTTCCCCTCATTTCACTATACCCCCACATACTTATTTGGTAATTTCCCCATTATCCCTTCATTTCTTATAAATGCTTTTTCCTTTCATTTTGACCTTTACCCCTTGGTTTCACACATTTCCCTTATAACAACCCTTCAAAAATCATCCCCCTTCCTAAAAACCCCTTTTCCTAGTGTGAAACCCATTCCCCATTACAAATATCACTTCCCCCTTGTTAATTTCCCTTCTTTCCCCTCAAAAACCCCCTTATCCTAAGTTTTTATGCCTCTGCATTATGTAATTAACCTCCCCCATTTCATATTTCCTCAACAAACCTTTTTAACCCACCAACCCTTGGTGTAGTTAAAAAACCCCCACCACATAACCCACGGTCCCACCTTAATACCCACTGCTTATATTAAAATCCAAACCTTATTTACTAATTAATTACAATTATTTGTAATTAAACCCCAGGCCCCACAAATCACTTTCCCGATTCCATCCGTGCAACTTAGCTATGTGATAGCCCTCCGATCTCCTACCCCCAGATCCAATGGTGTACATCTATATCGTGTGGGTTCCTCGTCCGAACGATAACAGTCCGAGAGCATGTGAGATTCACGGTTTTGCCTAGGCACTTTTCTACTACGTGGCGGCACCAGGCTAGATCGCATGCTCACGAAAAATACCGCCTGCCCTCCAAAAGCGGTGTGATGATGCACAAAACCACCTCCCCGCATATACCAAAAACTGCCCATTGTTCACTAATTATTTCCACGCCAAAATGTGACCGTTACCCATTAAAATGCTGAAAAAGCCCCAATTCGCTCTTTTCTTGCATTTTCACTGTAAACTATTATTCAGCCATCTGCGACACCCTGAACCTCTACAGCCAATTTGACCACCCTCTGCTGCCTAAAGAAGCTCCAGATACTCAATTGAAGTGAACAATTCATAGTTGAAGCCACAATACCCTCTGCATTCACCACTGAACCTAGTCTGCACATCAAACCACCGATTTCCAGGTATTCTTGGGAAAAACCAGAATGACCCTTCAAATTTGAAAACGCACAGTTTAATTGAATGGTTAATTAATTGAAATTAATTAAGAAACTTGCCCGAATTGAGGAGAAATTTATTTGTAAATTCAAACCCTTCTTTACAGACTATTCCAAACCTCATTTCTGAAACCATTCCAGAGCTTCCAAACCTCATTTCTGAAACCATTACAAGCCTAATTTATATCTCTAAACCTAATTATGGCTTCCCAAACCTCTCTCAACATGAGACCTCTGGAAACCCCTCACCTGGACATTGACCACCTTGCATTAGCAAACAAAGACTTCCAAATAAAGGACACAGCTTCCCGTGCTTACCTTCTAAAGCTCCACTGGTGGAGTAAGAACAAGTTCTTAAACCAAAACGATGACATTCACCTTTGGGAGTCTAATTTACCCAAATATTTGTTTCCACAAGTACACCCATTCCCAAACATCATCCACTTTTGTCATGCTTTCTACATTCCTAGCCAAAGAGCTATTTTAACCCTTGACCAACAAGTTTTGTTTACCATCACTGCAGAATCCATTAACTAAATGTTGCAGGTCCAACCAAGCCTTAATGAGACCCCACTATCTATTGGGGACTTGTTGGACCTCTATACCAAGTTAACCCTTCCCAAAATAGCCCAAATTTTCCAAATGTTCATCATAGAGGAATGTCATACTCCCATAGATAGTCCCCCTTATGCTCCACCATTTTTTCAGAGAGAGGCTCACAAATCATCACCATGCTCTCCTGCATTTTAGGATACAACACAAATGAACATGTGGATGAGGTTGTCCTGGCCTTCCTTTCCATCTTTAGCCCAGGAAAGCCTCCTACTATAATTTACAATTATGCTAAGTTCATAGCAGATAAGATGCATGAAAAATTTACCAAACTACCAGCTGAAAGAGTTTTCAAGTATTCTTCAGTTTTATTTCATATGTTCTTGTACTACTAGTCAGATAAATTCCCTATCAGCATCCAGAAATTGGATACCAAAGGAAATCCAAGGTCAGTTATATATTGGACACCCTCGATCCAAAAGTACTCCACTACATTTACTTACAAGGACTTCATTGATACATTTGTCCATCCAGTTATGAATATGCTAACTAGTAGCCCTCAGCCCAGAATCAGTCAAGAGATCAAAAAGGTGTTATAGTTGGCAAAGAACAGTAAGGTGGGAGACTGGTATCTGTACCAGAACCACACAGAGATAAGAATATATGGATGCCAACTAGCCCCTTACAAACTACCCAAATACCTCCCCATGAGGATATTTCTACTATAATACTTTAGGCAGATTATCAATTCTGATGAAGTCAACTTTCTAGCAACTAGGAAGAAACACCAATTCAAAATGAAAAATCAATTGGGCCCCTTCATTTGTAATACCAGAGAAGCTGGACCAGAGGCAGATAATATTTTGCAGCAATTGAAGTTCAAAAATAGTTCTATGTGGCAGTATGACCCTCATGGAGTCATAAACAAGCTAAGGATAAAGGTCAAATTGGGACCTTTCATCCATCATCCCAGACCATACATTGGGAGGTTTGCCAACCAATTAGAATGGTTGGAAAACACTCTAACAGACATGGAAAATACTATAGTTGAGGTAGAGAATACATTCATTGATCTAGAAAAATAGTTTGATACAAGTTCCTTCCTACATATTCCAGAACTAGGAGAACCATTGAATATTCCTCCTATTTTACAGGCTCCAACAAATGAAGATAGAAATGCAAAGAGAACTTGGGAGGGTTCCAGTTCAGCTATGGAAACCACAGGTGAGAAGTTTGAGATTAGTTACAGGAAGAGGCCCAAGATTAATCCTGTAACTGAACATGAAGACACCATTGACTCAGTGGAAATCACTAACACTAATACAATGGTGGAAAGGAGCAAAGGCACAACAGCTTCAGGAGAAACTCACCAGCCCTCAACATCAAACACTCAACTTATTGAGAGACAACTCAGTGTTGAGATTTCTTCATTCACCAGGTCTGTGGATAAAGAATAAGATATCAAGGACAAATGTAAAGAAATTAAGTTGAGGAATGAGAAGTTGAAGGTTGAAACCTACGCTCAATAGTTCAAGAAGACATCGAAAAATCAAAATAGGTTGATGTCAGCCTTTGACATCAAAACAGGAAAAATGCAGATGTCATTCATGATGCCTATAGTCTAATAACCAAAAACATCAGCTAACTACAGGAAAACAGACTTTGAGGTTTTGGCTAGGGATGTTCATCGCATTTACCAAATTGAGTTGCACAAGAAGGCAAGTGAGATGATTTATTCCATCTTGACAGGTAAATCCATGGCTGCACATAAGCTGCAAAGTTTGTTAGATAATCTAACAACACAATACAAATTGGAAAAGGCCTCCTCACAAGCCAGGGACAACAAGATCAAGTCACTGGAGGACTTGGTAATTGAGCTGGGACATGATCCCAATGATATTAAGGCTGTTGAGAAGTTAATAAAGAAAAATAATGAGGACATTGCTGCTCTTTAAAAACAACTCAAGCTGCCTCATTCAGAGCACCCATAGACAAAAGAGGTCCTTGAGAGTCAAACTCATCAGGAGGTGTTGGGTGCAGGATCCCCCAAGGAACGTTTTGGGGCTTAAAGCCTAGATTTTGGCTAAAAAGTGTAAATTTGATGTAAAGACTTCGCATTTTGTGGGTGCGGAGCGTGAAGTTGTAAATGAGTCATAGGGTTATCCACCCTCAATTTTGTAATGTAATGTCGGCTAGAGAGATCTACTAAATAGAGTGAGGCTCTAAGTAGTTGAGAGAGAATCTAATTCTTAGTAGTGATCATGGAATAAAAGAATAGTAGAATATCTAAGTGTAAAGTCAAGTCTTTGGGTCGTAGAGTAGGAGAAGGCCCTGCAGCTGTGTGTGTAGAGGCCTAGTAGTCCGCAGTTGAGTGCGCGGACCCCTGTAGCTGAGTGCGTAAGGCGAGTTGAGTATGTAACTGTTGAAGCATTAATAAAGAGAAGTTTTACCTCAATTCTGTGTATTTATTTCCTATTTTCTGTATCAAGTATATTGGGTATAACTTGCATTTCTATTTTCTATATGGTGCGCGAACATATATAATTGTGTAGATTAAGTGAATGTGAGTGAAATTACCTGGTGTTATAGACATATTTGGGCACTGCAACGCCAATCACATATGTTGATAAACCAAGGGCTATTTAACCCTTAAAATTTTTGTTTCATACCGTAAAGAATCATGGTCAACTGATTACATGATTTCCTAGAAGTTCCACCTAAAAAACTACTCAGAATTGGCCAAACATGGACCATACAGACTGCTCCATGGTCAAGGTGCGATACATACTGGCTGCTCCACTAGCCAGGTGCAATGCATACTGAAAGAGCCTTCTGTAGGGTGTGATGAGCGAGAGTTGACAAATGGCAAAGACGGTTTGCTAAGTGGAAACCCAGAGAATCTTCTAGAAACTTCTCATATGACACTTGCCTCTCTGAATTCACCCAGGGATGAGTAAGAGATCAATGACATCTCTAAGTGGAACCAAGAACTATTAGTGGAATGACACTAATCAAAAACCCAGAAGCTGACTCACCCCTCTGCAAATATCTATAAATGGATCCCTCATCTGAGAGATCTAGAGGCTGGAATTTTGTAATTTGGAAGGAAGTGTTGTTGGTTTCTCTTTGAGAAGAGACATTGTATTGTTGGGTGATCTTGCTTTTCATGAGGTGAAGAAGGCTTTGATGTTGGGAGGATGACGTTGGATCAAACAGCTAGGTTGTAATCCTCTCTTCTATTTCTACTATCAATAAAGTTCTTTGAGTTTTCCTCCATATAATTGTGTATTTGTCAATATTGTTATTTGTGGATGCAATTGTATGGTTAATGTATTTATGATTCTGCATTGTTTATGATATCATAGATCTCGATGCTTTGATGGTGTTTTGTTGCTTTGCCTCTACATGTATTCTTTAAAGCGGGACAAGTAGGAGAGGAGTGGTAAGCTCTATCAAGGGAGAGAGGAAACAAGTAAGGAGCCAAGTGGAAGATACAGGTTGGCCCTCTTTGCTTCTCTCTTATTTATCATACATAAAGGAAATGTTGAAGTGCTTTGAATTGTTTCTTTCTAAGATAACTACCCGTCTTAGTGGGACTAGTAGATCGAAAAGACACTATTTTTCCTAGAAACACCTGGTTACACGAAGTTGACTAACATTTATAAGAGGATAATTAAGAGACGCGATGTAACTTAGGGAAATAGCATAGATCGTTGCCATAACAGCGCAAAATCACCTCAGCCCCCTGGTTAGGGCTGCACGAAGGATAATTATAATAGATCCCAAAGTTATCGCAGGTCAGAACAGTGCGCGAAGTAACTTGTGTGAAGGTAGGCACAGTTGGACTAAACCGACCCCTCAGACATCTCAAGGGTGAAGAAACCTAGTTCCAACATCCCCCCCTACTGCTTCGGGTGAGACTTCAGTCCATGCATCGCGGTCTGATGCTGAAAGGGCCAATAGTGTAGGGATCTGTTTGGCTAATTAACTTCAAACCTGGGTCAGGCCCCCTCAAGCCAAAAAATGGTTGCGTTGCCGGTACAGGAATCTGTATAGAGATGTTTGATGTCATATCATTGGAATCCAACTAAGAAATAAATTGAAGGTTGGTTGGACAGAATAATTCATGATTTTGCGGTGCAAGAGAATAGGAACTCGTGACTGACAAAATAAGAGTGGTCAGACTGCTACCCATACATAGAGATCCATGAAATATTCTTTGCGTCTTTCCCTACTGAGTTGTGCAAGTGGATCGCAAAGTTAGAAGACAGCCAAGGAAAGTGGAAACTTGACAATCCTATTGTGTGGATCCCAGAGTTAGTGTGAAGTTTGGAAGCATCGGAGGATAAGATCGCACATGTCATTGATCACTGGTTTGATCGAATTATAGGAGGATTCATTACTGCGTTCACGGTTGACACCTCAGTTAGCTACAACGAGGCAGAGAGACACTTTCTCAAGGGACCGCGAGGTAAGTATGTAAAGTCCCTGAATACTTGGATTAAAATGTTATTGTGTGAAAAGAGGGTTATGCAATTACCTTGATGTTCGGGGCTATGCGAAGTGGAAAAACTTACAGGAATGAAGGATATAAGGGACCAGAAACTAGCCCCTTGATTTCACCTCTGCCAGGGGATGAGGAAGAGCTTGCGAAGGTCTTGCCGCAATTATCTATCTACTTGATAAGGAAAAGAATTCTGCGAATACCACCCCCACCCACACCACCACCAGCTTCACCAGCTTCACCTGCATCTTCACCTGTACCACCACCACGAGTCAATATGGCAAGCACGATAAAGTTTCTTATGTTCAAGAGATTGGGAAATGAGGATTCAGACCAATTTTGGTTCTTGGTAGAGAAGTATGGGAAGCGCAGGGAGTTACAAATGACAATATAAAGAAAGTGACACTAGTTAGCACCCTGCAGGACCACGCACCGACTTGGTATATTAAGCACTCCAATGATAATCCAAATGTAGGAATCACAGATATCCAAACATCACTAAATAGAGAATTTAGCATGCCAAAGTTTGAAGCATAGTCGATCATTAGATTCAAAGAAATCACGATGCTACCAGGCGAGACTCCTTGGGAATTGGATCAGAGGTTGAAGTGTATGATTTGTGAAGTTAATATGAATCTGACAGATGGACAACGTCATGAATGGTTTGTAGCATCGCTAACACAACAATTAAGGAGCATGCTATCGCAGCAAAAGTTAATGACTCAGGAAGAGGCCTTAGAGATTGCGATGAGGCTTCATGAGACCCTAATACAAGATCCTAGCTTGGGGGTTCAACAGATCCATGTGCATTTGAAGAATTTATGTTTGGAGATGTAGAGTTTGAAACATGATAGAACAACTTGACCAGAGGTGCGCGAAGAGGTGTGGTGCGTAAAATGCAAGTGTCAGGGTCATGATAAGGATCACTGCCCGGTGTTTGAAAAATACCTCGTAGGGGGAGGACCGATGCCATTAAGGCTGAAAGCACAAGTAGGACCTAGCGTGGTGCCTGCTCTGTGGTGCATGATTTGTCAAATAGGTGGAAAATATGCTATAGACAACTATCATTTGTTACAAAAGTATACACAAAATTCGCAGCAATTGTTTTGTAACTTTTGTAGGTCGGTGGGACACTATGAGTGCACTTGTAGGAGCTATGAGTTGATGATGGATAGAAATACCACCTACAAAGTTCAAGTCGAATCATGGCCCGTAGACCAGAATGTAGGAGTGGCGCGAATAGGATTTTAGAGGCACGGACGAGGCTGAGGTGGAGGAGGACCTGGAAGAGATCGCGGTTAGTTGATATGCTACAATTGTGGAGGGCCAAGACACTATGCCCACGATTGTATGAATCTGATGCAGCTGCCATGTTTATATTGCACCTTGTTTGATCATGAAACAGAATATTGTCCTACACTGATAGCTAGGATACACAACAAAGGAGCGCTACCGCCTCCGCCGACTCAAAACCTACAGATGATGAGGTTTGAGCCACGCGAGGAAGATCCAAATGTGAACATTGTGCTCCAAAGTGGAATCACGACAGGAGATGAAAAAGGCAAAAAACCATAGGATAGTACTTGGGTTTGTAAGGCCTCGGCGAAAGAAGTGGAGTTTAACTTGGAGCGTGCTCAGGAAACTTTCATGGAAGCTAAGAAGAGCTTCCCAGAGGCCTCCACTTCAGGAAGTAAGGATAGACTGGAGTCAAAGATGGATCCATCCATGCTCACAACATTCTTGGAAACATGCATGAAGTCATTGCGTGACAATAAAGTTGGAAAAGGATTATAGGAATCATTAATATATGCGTTGGGACCGCACCAGGAGAACCACACGTAGTCCGGAAGATTGGAAAGCATAAGACAAGAATGGGAAGAGAAATGAGCTTGACTGTGAAAATTGGAGAATATGAAATGGACCAAGTAATTATGGATTTAGGGTTGGATGTGAATATTCTGCCGAAGTAGACATGGGAGTGAATGGGGAGACCTATGCTACAATGGTTTCCTATTCAGATGTGAATGGCGAACCAACATAAGATAATACCCATGGGGTGATTACAGGGAATCAGTGTGGACATTGAGGGAGCGAGTGCGCTAGCAGACTTTGAAGTGATAGAGATTGTTGAAAACAAAAATCCCTACCCTCCGCTCTTAGGAATTGATTAGGCCACTGACATGAATAGGGTGATTAATTTGAAGAAGCGCAAGATGATTTTTGAGAATTCACTACGCATAGTTATACCTCTGGACCCTACTGAAGGATCACGCTATACAGAGTCGGTGCGTGACTATGAAAGCGATGATGATTTGGACAACATCTATAAGATAACAACATGAAACTAGGACTAGGTGAATCCCACTGCGATGTATGGCTTGCATGGGAGTGCGAGAGCTCCTATACTTTGGATTCAGATGAGGAAACAGAGCGATGGAAGAATCGGTTACATGAGGTGACTACATTGAATTGTAATATGATGGAAAGGTCACTATGCTATGTATCGACAGAATTAAGGGACCTGCCTACTTATGATGGCCTAAGTGAGGTAGATACATTCTTGAATAAATTTGAAAGGGAGATGCTAAAAAAACAATGCTTCTAGATTTTGAATTGGGTACTGTGCGCTACGCCCACGAGGTGGTGGGGCACGCACAAAGGGAGCTTTGATGATTAGCGTGAATGTAGAAGGATGATGCACACACAGTTTGGGAAGCCTAAAGTGTGATTGACAGATAAATACAAGGGGCAGGATAATCCACATGCACATCTAGCCAGGTGGATGTCGACATATGGAAAACAACCTACGTGGATGCGCATGAACTCCAAACTAAGAGGTATAGTCAATAAGCGTGTGTTGGAGGGACATATGTGCAGTTGGCTCTTAAGGTTGGATAGACAGTATGTGGGAAGAACAATTGTGCGGAAGGTTATCCACGCAGAAGCATTTGACAAGGTGTGCAACGCATGCAACACGTAGCGAAGTGGTTGGGACCTACGCGTACCCTGACGAACGCCTTTTCGATTGGTCGATAGAGTAGAAGCCGTAATGCCTATGGAGTCTATCATTTCTAGTCCACACATAGTGGTGCTCACAGGGGTGATGGACCATGGAGCACTAGAAGAAAAGCTCACGTAGTTGGAAGAGCTCAAAGAAGAATGATTGGGACTCGATGAAGAGATCCAACAGGGTGATCTGAGGCTTCAAGAACTCATAAATGAAAGAGTGCGGATGAGGGAGAAAAGTGCCATGGTGGAAGTGGAAGTCAAGAAGCTTGAGGAAGGAATAAAGAAGGACTTTCTTAACAGAAAGACCATGGTGATAGAGCATGATGAGCTTGAGTAGATTGACAGACTTGGTGACTACCACCGAGAGTTTATCAGTTTGATGCATTGGATGGTACTCTATGTTATTAAGGAAATCAGAGATGGTGGCATGGTGTAGTTGGAAAAGTTAAATGGCGAACTCTTCCTTGGAAAAGTAAATGGTAGTTGGTTGAAGCCTTACATAGGTGGCTCGACCATTTGAATAGACATGGGAAGCATAGTCTTAGCGCTCCAGGCAGCTAAGAGAAGGCGTGGGACTATAAACTACTATGCTCGAGAGTTGCACGATATTAGGACTACACGTAGTAATGAGGTGTCAAAGGGTCCGTGACAACGCAATGGTAGTTGTGCTGTTGTGCAGGTTGGCTGGAAAGTGACCGTTATAGTCACTATTCATGATGTGATGCTTGGTTTGTGACCAAATGGAGTGGGCGGGAGGCATTTAAGGCAAACTTTATGGGCTAGATTTGGAAAAATATGTTGCCAAATGAGCATTAATGGACCGAATTTGGGGGGAACGGTTGAATTCGAATTCAAAAGGCATTATAAATTGCAAAGGGCTACCTAGCAAACAACACTTGGCCATTTGAGAATTGAGCTATTGTGAGCTCGAAGATTTATGAACCCAGATCTATTTGATCTTTTGAAGTCGAAGGCGTTGTTTGAACACTTACTTGAGCTGTTGAGATATTTGTGGAACAACAATATGGCAGCGTTTGAAGAAGCCATGGATATCAGAGAGATGACCGCTGAAGAGGCCATGTAGGCCATGACGATAAGATATGCCCCAGAAAGTGTCAGGATAGTCACAGAAATACCTAAATCGTCGTGCACACCGAGACCTAAGAAAGAAAAGCAACCTATGGTATTGGTGCACATGTCCCCCAAGAATATGTTAAGGATGAGGCTCACCATTGAAGAAAAGGAGAAGGCGATCAATTTGGAAGCTGATGAGGAGGAAGACTTCAAAGAAATCTTGGTAGAGGAGGAGGATGAAGAAATGGAGAAAGAAACCCAGGGTGTGGACCCTCTGACCAGGTAGCCAGCATATGTTCCTCTGCGGAAGGGGAAAGCAAGGGTTCCCAAGGACCTAGATGAGGGCAAGAGATCTTTGTAGACTCTGCTACTACCCGATGATATCGTTTTTGATGGAGCACACTTGGGACGGGTGCCGATTCTAAAATTTGAAGATTGGGATCTTGCGGACCACGAGAAATTCCCACATTTGGCAATTGCATAGTTAATGCGGCCAAAGAAAAATATAGTTGCGGGAGTCATAGAGTTGGAACCACATAAGTGGTTGCGAGGAGTAGAGAAAGAAGGATTGTTAAACCTGCTCTGGGTGTTGCATTACCATCATACCCCAGTAACTATTTTTGTCATCAGGCTACTGCTCTGCCTGGTGCATGATGGATGTTTATGGCTGGAGGATCCCATCCCCATCACGGACCACCTAATTCACAGAATTACCAAGCTCCCTTGCAAAGGGAGGATCCAGCGAACATATCCGAGGGTAAAAGTGATGATTTGGCCATCGCCGAGGCCATGAAGAAGAAGCTAAAGCTAGAGAATAAAAAGAGAAGATACGCGATCTCAAGTATCAATAACGATGTGGTCAAAGTCACGACACATATATTAGCTGGGAAAGTCATGCAGAAGTGCCACGTAGATGAGGTGCCTGTTCCGGTGGTTCCACTTTCTGTGCAATGTGCAGAGGGGGTCTAGTTTAACTGGGTAGATTACTTGTGCAGGGAGTTCCTGGAAAACTATCGCGAGGCAGAAGAACAGGGGAAGACTTTCCACTATGCATGGCTTCTGCTATCCATAGTGTTGGTGGCTTGGGAATTGCCTGAGGATAGCCAGTTCCCCACAATTGTGCAGGATCTTTTGGAGGCAGAAAAGTAGGCTTCGCTGTCGACAACTAAGGATGTGTAGAGGATCAGAGATAGCAAAATATTCTGGGTGTTCATGGAGATGAACATCGGGATGGGGATTAACCACAAGCCATGGTTATCGCCCACGGTTTATAATATTCTGCAGAGCTTCACGGAGTTCAAGGTGGACTTCCATCATGTGTACATCAGAGTGAGGAGGGACCCCATGAAGGCATGGAAGGAGCTACCTTATCTAGCGACAAACGATGTCATATTTTTTGTGCTTGAGTCGTGGCCACCGGATTGGTGCACTCCCACTAGCTCCGCTAGTCGAATAAGATAATTCCACTGCACAGCGGAAGAAGGAGAAGGAAAAACTGTGAATGGCGCAGTTGGCAGAGAAGAGAATGAACAAAGTAGTAGCAGCCAAGGTGCAGGAGGTGCGCTATGTTGTGGAGGCAGTAGAAGAGAAACAGAGGGAAGCTAAGAAGGATCGCGAGGGAGAAAAGTCACCTTCGCCCGCACAGGAGATAGATCTAGAGGAAGGTGGCATGGACCCACAGACAATGTCCACACAATTGAAGCGATAGTTCCCAAGAGAGCAGGTGGGGCTGCGGAAGAAGTCGAAAGCCTCCAAGACTTCTTTCGACTCGATCACCATCACTAAGGGGGATCTCCATGACATAGGGGAGACAGTGCAGGATGTCACCGTGGAGGCCCTTCAACAGTTCACGGAGGAAAACTAGATGGTCTTGGGGGCCCTTTGGACATAGATACAGGAGTTGCAAGTGCACACACCTCAGGTTGGTACTCTGTCGACCAACCTCGCAGTAGGCACGACCGCAGTTGAGGAAATGTTGCATACCCACATGACCAACACCATAGTACTACCAGAGGGTGCACTGGTTATAGAAAATGAGGCCGATAGGCCTATGGTCAGTGTGTTGAAGGGAGTTGGGATAAACATGGTTGTGATCCCTTGGGAGACACTCTATGTTCTGCATGATGGAGTGACTACAGAATTGTGGGCCAGGGAGGGTTGCGTGCTCTAGGTGATGAGCGAGAAATGGATTAATATTGAAAAATTGAGCCTAGAGTGCAACGAGGTCATGACATAGAATAGATAGCTAGTACAAGTGGTTGAGGAAGCCTTCTAGATGGTCCCTGAGTTGGCCATCCCAGCAGAGGAACCAGTGGAGGCATGCATCCAGAGACTAGCAGCAGGGATGCATGAGGTGAAAGAAGAAATGGTTAAGATTAAGATGGAGCTGAACCATCAGATAACTAAGCTGCAATTGAAGGTGTCACCTTCAACGCTGCTTGAGGTGAAGGAACAATGCGCCAGCACCATTACAACAGGAATAGTGGAGATCAACAGTGTAGTGAAGGACTGCACCAAACTGTTTGTAGAGTCGTTCAAGGTCCTCACCACTTTGCAAGAGGACCCGAAAATACAACACTTAGAAATGGAGGTGCACGAGCTGCAAGAACAATACGATGAAATAAAATGGACCGCGCAGATGGTGGCCCTTACATAGAGGCTCGTGCAGATGCAGCAGGCAAAAGCGCTCAAGGAGCAGGTAGACGCTGTGCAACATAAGAAATATGTGTTGAAGGCGTGCATACAACCATGGATCGATGAGGCATTTGTCATTACAGCCTCGATTGAAGCCAAGCTACCACAAATGTAGGGGACACGGGAGAAGGTGCATGGTAGTAGTTCATCTACAACAGTCTTTGAACATCGCGTCCAGGAAGTGCAACAGGCAGCTGCTTAGTGCTCTTCTGATCTTGTAGCAGTCCAGGTAGAGTTGGAAGGTCTCCATGCGAAGATATTTGCACTGAAAGAGTGACTCAAGGGCAAGTCACGATGTTTGTGTTGGGGTCCTGTTGGGCACGGGATCCCCCAAGGGAATTTTTGGGGCTTAAAGCCCAAATTTTGGCTAAAAAGTGTAAATATGATGTAAAGACTCTGCATTTTGTGGGTGTGGAGTGTGAAGTTGTAAATGACTCATAGGGTTATCTGCCCTCAATTCTGTAATGTAATGTCAGATAGAGAAATCTACCCATGGTCCGCGAACAATGGGATTGTATAAATAGAGTGAGGCTCTAAGTAGTTGAGGGAGAATCTAATTCTTAGTAGTGATCATGGAATAGAAGCATAGTAGAAGATTTAAGTGTAAAGTTGAGTCTTTGGGTCGTAGAGTAGGAGAAGGCTTTGCAGCTAAGTGCGTAGAGGCCTAGTAGTTCGCAGTTGAGTGTGTGGACCACTGCAGTTGAGTGCGCAGGGTGAGTCGAGTCTGCAATTGTTGAAGCATTAATAAAGAGAAGTTTTACCTCAATTCTGTGTATTTATTTCTTGTTTTCTATATCAAATATATTGGGTATAACTTGCATTTTTTTTGTCTATATGGTGCACGAACATATATAATTATGTAGACTAAGTGAATGTGAGTTAAATTATCTGGTTACACAAATTTTACTAACATTTATAAGAGTATAATTAAGAGACGTGGTGTAACTTAGGGAAATAGCATAGATCATTGCCATAGCAGCGTGAAATCACCTCAGCACCCTAGTTAGGGTTGCGCGAAGGACAATTATAATAGATCATGAAGGTATTGCAGGTTAGGACAGTGCATGAAGTAACCTGCACGAAAGTAGGCACAGTTGGAATAAGTCGACCCCTCAGACATCTCAAGGGTGCGGAAACCTGGTTCCAACATCCCCCCATACTACTTCAGGTGAGACATCAGTCCACGCATTGTGGGCTGATGCCGAAAGGGCCAATAGTGTAGGGACTTGTTTGGCCAATTAACTCTGAACCTGGGTTAGGCCCCCTCAAGCCAACATGAGGAGATAATGGACCTTGTTCTCCAACTTAATGATCAACTGAAGGAAATGGAGAAGGAGTTAGACAACTTGATAGAGTTAAAACAAGCTAGTCTTGAGACTACCCCTACCGCTGTTATCCCAACAGTTACTACTACAGTACCATCCACATTGGCAGCATCATTGGCTCCTACAGATCCACTGGCTACAACCCTCCCAGCTTCTACAAACGTCTACATCAGCAACAGGGTCGACAACAACAAAAAATCAGCCAGGTGATGAGGCAAGCAATTTGGTCAAGGCAATGGAGCACGTGTCCATTTAGTCTACAGAGATGAACAAACTTAAAGAAAAGACAATCAGTCTAGAGAATGATAAAAAGCTTGCCCAGATTATGCACAAAGAAGAAGTACAAAAAGAAACCAGAATGAATGAAAGGATAAAGAGCTTAGAGAAAGAGATGACATTAAAGGAGCCACTTTACCAAGCTAAGGAACAATTATGGGCCAATATCATTGACTTGTCAATGATATTTGGCCATCCATCCAAGTAATTTTTGAGAAAAGTGACTTGGTGAAAGAGGCTATAGAAGCCATACAGAGAGTTAAAGCAGAACTTGGAGACATGCCAGAGGAAGCCACTAGGATCATTCAGTTCCTTAACTCCAAAAACAAATATGAATTGCAGGAAATGGGGATACCTGATAGGACTGGCACAATACTAGAGGTAAAAAAGGTCTTCACCAAGAGGAATATGATGATGAACCTTGAAGATAAATGACAAGCCATGCAACTAGATATACATAGGTTCATGGTTAAGTTTGATGTTTTGAGGCATAAAGGTTTGCCAAATCCCTTGGTAATATATGACAAGTTGATGCCACATGATGACTACAATAGAAGAATCAGAGAGGTGGCCAGAGATCAAGTAAATACTTCTTCTATGAAGCGGATGCCTACTGGCAAGGTCCTGTATCAGACCTTTGAGAACTTGTTTTACCTCTAGCATGAGGTAAAACACCTTTTTGTAAATAAACCCACTTTTTCCAAGTACATAGAGGCAGATGAAATATACAAGAAAATGGTAAATATCCAATTACTAGATGCAAACACGTGGGAGAAATTGAATGACTTACTGTAAAGATACACAATCAAAATGTAAATATGTACAGTAAGGGTGAAAACAACACAGCAAAAGGAAAATGACAGATCAACAAGGTAAAAGGGTATTAGTTGAAAGGTCAAAGTACAAAGAAGAGCCAATGTGAAGACCAAAAATAAGGCAAAGAATAAAAAGAAAAATATCAGAGCATAAAGAACATCACAACCTAATAAACAGGGAGAGCATACAACAGTTGAACATCTGTCTCTATCTTCTTGCATGAAAATATTTATTTCTCCTAGATTAATTCCCAAGACAGTTTGGGATATTTTGTAAACTATTTTTGTATAAATACTTAATAATTCGAAGTATTGAGTGTGGATTGCTATACGTTTGTAGAGTTGTATTTATCATAAACCTTAGGGTTATTGTACCAATTTTCAAGTCAACAGACTGGCCTAAGTAATAAAGAGATTGCGTTAAAGGATTCATGTGTTGAGCTATTACAATGAAGTATTTTCTTTGTCAATTTTTTTATCTTCTTATGTATTTCACAAACTTACATGTTATCTAAAGTGAATGAATTAACTAGAAATTTATCTCAATTTTTTTTTAAGTACACTCTGTTTTGAATAGTTGATCATTTCTATGTTTTCTTCTGATATATGAATCTGAGAATCCTTAATTGCTCTCCCATCCCAGTTGACCTCTTTCACTTCTTTCATAATTCGGCCTAAGGAACCCTTAATTTCTCTTTGGATCTGATTGAAACCCACTTCACCGTCCAACCTTAAGATCTGAAGTAACTCAGCTACCTTGCCCTATAGACATTGTTTTTAGAACTTGATCCAGTCTTGTTTGCTTGACATTTGACCCCATAGCTCAATGGTAAAAACATCCGTCTATCCATCTAAGTAAGTAATCCCACCATCAAATCCAAATCAAAACCCAAGTAAAATCATAACTAGCCTAAAATCAATTAACTAAACAAAGTTAAATCATAAAGAGAGAGCCCTCTCTGAGCATTAGGAAGGCTAGATCCTAATCTCCAAAGTAGGTTTGTGGTTACCTATATCATTTCTTTCTCATCAACTCAAAAGAAATTTTGGAGTGATAACATATTAGTGACCATACTGTGGACTTCGATCCTTAGTGTAATAAAACTTTAAGGAAATCTTAATTCTCATCTTTTTCCCCTTATGGTCATTTTAGAGTTGATGTTAAAAAGTTTCAAAAAAAAAATAAAAAACTAAAATTCTGGCTCCCAAAAAGATTCACTATACTAGGGAAAATCCAGATTCAAACCCTCCTACAATAGTTGATGACCCTAGCAGAATTTTAAGGAAATCAAAAAAGGTAGAAACTCAAGCAAGTAGTAGCCAGTTAGTTAAAGAAAAATCACTCCTTGAAGAATTGTCAACTTTAGATGATATTCCATTTGATTTTTCATTTGACCTCTCATTGTTTAGAACTAAATCAGAAAATGAAATTCATGAAACTGTATTAGACCCTAATTTTATTCAATTTATTGAGTCAAAAAAGGTACCTATACATCCAAATTTAGATAAACTTGTGTTGCAAACTTTTGACAAACTAGAAGCTTTAACCTCTACATTGATAAGCCATATAGATGATGTCTATCTTCAACACTCAATTGAATTAGATACCCTCACTGCTACCGCGTCTGAACTTTCTGCAGAATCTTCAAATACTGTAAATACACCTTTATTTACTACCACCTCTCCTATAATATCCACCGCAATTCATTTCCCTAAACCAATTATTCCCCAGCTTCCTCTTCAACCAAACACCTCAAGTTCATCTAGTTCATCTCCACTCATTTCAAGTCCTTCTTCTAGCACCACTACTTTGCCCCCTAGTCAAAACAAAATCTCAGCCATGGAAAATAGATATGCACCTTTGGTTTTACCAACCCAACAACATGTCATGCCCCAAGATTACCAAATCAAAATATTTTTGTTTGATGCTACTGGTTAGTATATTTCCCAACATCATGTGAACAAAATGACTGATTACTTTGAATTGCACGAGATTGATGAGTCTGATGTCTAAATGAGGTTATTTTCCCAGACATTGACAAGAGATGTTAAGAAATGGTTCAAAGGTTTACCTGCTTATCATATTGCAAATTTAGCTGCTTTTCATAGATTATTCATTGATAGATGGGAAAGAAAGAAAAACCCTTTACAAATACTATATGAATATGATAACATTAGAAGAGCTCCTAATGAATCAGTTCAGGATTATTATACTAGGTTCAATAACATCTACAATGCAATCTCTGCTAATGTTAAACCTCCACCAGACCTAGCATTGATCAAATTTACTGATGGTTTTGACACTGACATCTCATGCCAATTAAGGGAAAGAAGCCTTGAAACATTAGAACAAATGCAGAGTAATTTTGTTAGTGTAGAAGCAAATTTATTAGCTAAGAAAGCTAGGATGAGAAACGAAAAAAGAGTTGTTATTAAAGAGGAAACTTCCACTTCTAATGTTAGAATAGATAGTTTAACAAAGAGTGTAGAAAGAATAATGGATAGATTACAAAACATGGAAAGAAAAACTTAGTGGGAAAATCAACAACCACCCCTAATAAGAAACCCCAACTTTAGGAAGAATCCTAACACTAGAAAGAATGTTATACCAGATCAGCAAACTAAACCACCCTTCCAGGAAAACTATGTTGAGGGTTCACAAAACCATGAAGAAGAGGATGACACCCAGATAAACCTATTAGGGATTAGAAATGAAGAAGCTATTTTTCTTACTCAAGAAGAACAAGAATTATACATGCTGCAACAATTGCAATTAGAATCTGGAGAATCCTTTGACTTCAAACGAAGCTATGAATCTGATATTTATGAGGTTCACAAACAGTACAACTTTAGAAGCAAAAAGAATAATGAAATTCCCACTAAGAGATCAATCCAAACCCAAACTAAAAATATAACAGAATCTCCTATGACCAAAGTCCTGCAAATCCTCCCTAGGGGAACTCCGGATAGTTCCAATGCAAAAATCGTAGATATAACTTCATCTGAAACTCAAACTGAAATTATTACCTCAAATCATTTCAAATAAGAGAATTAAAAAGAAAACCACTGAGACATAGACTAAATTTCCTAGTACTAAAAAAGAAGAATAAAATACATAGACCACATTTGCTAAGGAAGATCTCATCCAATCAGGGAAAACTAAATTTCCATTCAACATTAAGACTGAGATAGAAAAACTGAAAATACCAGTTCCTTTGACTGAGCTAGTAAAAAATGAATCATATAGATCACAAATCACTGAAACATTAAACATAGGTGAAGGAGAAGATGCTGTGAATTTGAATGATGATCAACCTAAGTTATTATTTGGCCCTGAAGTAAATGGAAAACATCAGGAAGGGGGTATCCCTCCTTTCTACATTATCTTGAATTTCATGATAAAATCTTACATAATGCTATGCTAGACTCAGGGGAATCCCATAACTTAATGCCAAAATAAATTATGGAGAGACTAAACTTAGATATCACCAGACCATATAAGGACCTCTTTTCCTTTGATTCCAACCAAGTTAAATGCCTAGGCCTGATTAAAGATTTGTGTGTAACTCTAGGCCAGTGCCTAGAAAAGAGTATTGTCATGGACATAGTAGTTGTTGATATCCCACCCAAGTATGGAATGTTGTTATCTCGCTCATGGGGAACAAAATTACAAGGATCTTTACAATTAGACATGTCACATGCCACCATATCTGTTTTTGGTCAACAAAGAAAACTTTACAGAGAAACATTGATGAAATACATGGTGAATAGTGCATAAAAACATTAGAATATCCCTATACACTCCATGCATTCTGATATGGACTCTTTTATCTTGTACAATTCAGTCAATGCAAAAAATGAAATCGGAGTTGTAGAAGAAAAATAAAAAAACGCGTGATAGTGAAAACATTTTTCATGAGTCCCTATGGCATATAGATTTTAATGGCTCTATGAATAGATTAGGAGCAGGGGAAGGAGTTTGGATTCACAACATGGAAAACAATCATTTTGAAGGTCATGCCTTTAGACTAAACTTTAAATGCACAAATAACATGGCAGAATATGAAGCTCTAATCTTAGGACTAAAAATGATTATAAAACTTGGATCCAAGAGAGTTTCTATCATGGGAGACTCATAATTAATTATAAAACAAATCAAAGGTGAATACTCTGTAAATAATCCAAGACTTAGCCAATATAGAGAGAATGTCCTAGATTTGATCAAGGACCTTCTGGAATCTGACTTTGTTGCCATTCGTAGGAAACAAAATATGCAAGCTCACAGTTTGTCCACTTTTTCTAGTACCTGCAAATTGCCTTTTCAACCCAACCACCAGTACACTGCATAAGTGAGACATAGGCCTTTTATACCTGACAATTTGAAATATTGGCATATTTTCTCACAAGATTCTCAAATTTATGATTTCATGAATGTTGAAGGAGATTTTCAAAATTGTAATATAGATATAGATTTTACAATAGATAATAACATAGATACCTTAGATATAGGTAAACCCATTAATTTCACTAAAGTAGAAGTAGATATCTTAGAAAGCATAGAAATAGAAAACATAATGAATGATGATCCTGAAATTTTAAACCTTAAAGATAATTTTTTGTCTAAGGGATTAGTCCCATTAGAGGATTTGCTTGATTCAAATGATGTAGCTAGGAAACCAAAAATGGAGCCTTTAAGAGCAGACATAGAAGAATGTAACATAGGAACTGAAGAAAAACCCAAGCTTATCGAAATATCTAAAGCATTACGTCCAGATGAAAAACTGAAGTACATAAACCTATTCAAAGAGTTTCAAAATGTCTTTTCCTGGACTTATGAAGACTTTAAGTCTTATAGCACCAACATAATTCAACATAGATACCTATCAAAGAAGACCATAAACCCTTTAAACAAAAGTTTAGGAGAATTAATTCAGTTCTGATGCCACTCATTCAAAAGGAAGTAAAAAGGATGTGTGATGCACAGATCATAGCACCCATTAGATATTTAGATTAGGTCTCAAACTTAGTTACTACTAGGAAGAAAACAAGAGAAATAAGGCTCTGTATTGATTTTAGAAACTTGAACAAAGTGTCATTAAAATACAATTATCCTCTCCGAAAAATGGACCACATTCTTCAGAGGGTAGTAGGCTCATCCAAACTTTCATTACTTGATGGATTATCTGGATATAACCAGAACTTAGCTCAACCAAAGGATCAAGCAAAAACTGTGTTTACTACTCCTTGGGGTACTTACATGTATTTGAAAATGCCTTTTGGATTAATGAATGCAGGTGCTACATTCCAAAGAGCTATGGATATAGCCTTTGCCAAAGAAATTCATGACTTTCTAGTAATCTACCAGGATGATATTATAGTGTTTTCAAAATCAGATAATGAACATCTTGATCACCTAAGAAGAGTTTTCATAAATGCAGAAAAATTGGTATTTCCTTAAATCCTAAAAAGACACTCTTTGGTCTAGAAGAAGTTAAACTCTTGGTACATCTAATATCCAAGGATGGAATTAGAATAGATCCAGCTAGAATAGAGACAATCCTGAACATCACCCATCCTAGAAACATCAAAGAATTACAATCATTTTTAAGTGTAGTATACCTAGGGGAGATAATATGGGGTACAAAGTAAAGTACACAAGGGAATAATGTAATAATGGGATGGGCCATAGTAATAAATAAGGTGGTTAACTCGTATCATGTAAGGGACCACAAGTAGTTAACAATAATGTAATAATCCCACGATATTAGATAGATGGTATTGAGGGAACCATGGTAATGACCCATGGTATTATATGTATGAAGCCTATTAGAGGCTAGAGACTCCCCATTGAGAGATGTCAAGGATTATTGTATGAATAGGCATATGGCTTGTGGAGTGTTCTCTTTCCTTAAAAAGTGAATGTATGGTGTTTCCCTACCTTAAGGGTTTGATCAATAAAGAAGCATTTCTATCTATTTCAATCTTGTTATTTATTGGGTTTATTTGTATTCTCATATATTTTCAGATTAGATCTATAACAAGTGGTATCAGAGCACTCTCTTGGGCAAAGTGGCAAATTTTTTTGTATTTTTTACAGGAACTTTTTGGGGCAGCGAGTTTGCAGATCAGATATGTATGTTTTGGTGTAAAATCTATGAAATCTAATTTTAGATCTAGATTGTTTATGAAAAAATATCCAAGTTCAAAAAAAAAAAACGGCCAAATTGGAGTCTGGATGAGGGAGATATTGCTGATTTAAAAATCAGTTGTGTTGTAGACATTTTTCAGGGCGACGAGTTTGCAGATCAGATATGTATGTTTTGGTGCAAAATATGCAAAATATAATCGCATATCCAGATTGTTTATGAAAAAATTCCTAATTTGAGAAAAAAAATCAGCCGAATCGGAGTTCGATTGAGGGAGATATCGCTGATTGAAAAATCAGTTGTGTTGTAGACATTTTTCGGGGTGACAAGTTTTCAGAGAAGATATGTATGTTCTGGTGCAAAATCTGTAGAATTTAATTGCAGATTTGGATTTTTTGTAAAAAAATACCCAAGTTCAAAAAAAAAAATCAATCGAATCGGAGTCCAGATGAGGGAGATATCGCTCATTTAAAATCAGTTCTTTTTTCAGAATTGTTTTTGTGAGGCGGGACAGTTGCAGCGCGAATTAGAAATTCCAGTGCCTAGATCAGGATTTCTATCACATGGGAAGATGCAAAACTATTGTACCATTTTCGAAAACAGGTCATAATAGGGATTTTGAGCAATATTGATTGAATTGTGGCCATTTCAAATTTTCGCCAAGTAAGCAATTTATTCTCAAAAACCCTCTTCATGGCTTATAAGAGTAAGTTTCTTACAGGAAAGAATGATGGGTCTTCTATTGAAAATTTTATAGCATGTAATAAGTTTGACTTCCAGGGTGTTGGAAGGACAAAATAGGGTATTATTTGAAAGATGAGGCTGCTATATGGTGGAAATCACTTGACAGTGAGATTCTGAAGTTATGTCATGTTGACGAAATCGAAGAACTACTTTTGGACAAATGGTCTCATACTAGAAAGGAAACCAAAAAACCTAGCAAAGATTTTATTTTTGCAGGAAAGAAGGAAACCAAGAAACCTAAAGGGTTATTTTCTGCTAGTATCTTCTTATTCAGGTTCATGGATGATTCAGAAGGAGAAGATGATTGTGTCTATAAATCCTAGCTACAAGCATAATTTTATCAATGTTAATTTGGCAAAAAAATTGCAAGTTCCAGCAAAACACATTGAAACTACACAGGTTGATAATGAGGATGTTCAAGTTTATAAAGATTTGAAGTTTTTTATGGATAAATATGTGTTGCATTGTGATTTTTATACTTCAGATATGGATAACATGGATGTTGTTTTGGGATATCCTTGGATGGAATCTATGGGTACTGTCAATATTAATGTGCAGAAGAAATTCCTGAAGCTCTGGTATAAAAAGAAGAAAATTACATTGCAGGATATTTCCATTAAGACCCAAGCAAGAACTATGGAGGTAGAAGCACAAAGCTCTAATGAAACTTACACATCAGATGATGAGCCTTTGATGGTCAACAATCAAACACAAACATCAAACCAAGTACCAGAAAAATAGGTAGTGTCCAAGGAGGCTGAAGCAGAAAAGGTTACAGGTAAAGATACATCAAATGAGGACTTAGTGGTTGAAGTAGTATTGGAAGATAAGAAACAAAAGTAGGCACCACAACATGTACCAGATACCAATCAGGCTCCATTAGGTGGTGAATTAAAGAAAGATACATTGTTGGTTAAACATCAGCATATCACCACCCACATCACCCCACAAGAAAACAACCAACAAGATGGAAACGAATCAACAACAAGGACAACAACCCCCACATGGCAGATAGAGAGAGGTGACGATCCACCTACTACACATCAACACAGAAGAGCCGCCAGGGTCAACTTACATCTCAAGCGAGCGAGGCACCAGCTAGATCAAGGGTTCACCTTTCTCTGGGATGGCTAGATGCACATGCATGGTACCAGTGGACTACTCTTTTGAGTAGATCTTATTATTTCTGTTCTTCCCATGTTTCGGGGAGACGAAACATGTTAAGTGGGGTGGAATGTAGTATACCTAGGGGGGATAATATGGGGTACAAAGTGAGATACCTAAGGGAATAATGTAATAATGGGATGGGCCATAGTAATAAATAAGGGGGTTAACCCGTATCATGTAAGGGACCACAAGTAGTTAACAATAATGTAATAAGCCCATGGTATTAGATAGATGGTATTGAGGGAACCATGGTAATGACCCATGGTATTGTATGTATGAGGCTATATAGAGGCTAGAGACTCCCCATTGAGAGATGTCAAGGATTATTGTATGAATAGGCATATGGCTTGTGGAGTGTTCTCCTTCCTTAAGGAGTGAATGTATGGTGTTTCCCTACCTTAAGGGTTTGATCAATAAAAAAGCATTTCTATCTATTTCGATCTTGTTATTTATTGGGTTTATTTATATTTTCATATATTTTCATATCAGATCTATAACATTAGGCAAAATCATTTTTCTTAGGAAATTCATTTCAAATTTAGTAGAATTAATTAGAGAGTTAAACAACATGTTGAGGAAAGATTCAACACTTAAGTGGACAGTAAAGGCTAAACAGTCTTTTGAGGCAATCAAGGAAGCTCTTACCAAAACACCAGTCCTCATAAGTCCTGATTTTCAAAAAGATTTTATAGTTTTTTCTTTTGCTTCAGAACATACTATTGCAGCAGTCTTGTTGCAAAAGAATGATCAAGGTTATGAGCAACCAATTGCATTTTTCAGCAAATATTTGAGAGATGCTACACTAAAGTACAACATAATGGAAAAATAAGAACTTGATTTAGTGAAAGCTATTAAAGATTTCAGAGTATACATCTTGTATTCACACATCATTGCTTATGTTCCAAATTCAGTAGTAAAGGACATTTTGACACAACATGGGCCTAAGGGAAAGAGAGGGAAATTGATTGCCACTATTTTGGAATATGACATAGAAATAAAGCCTACAAAACTTATCAAAGTCCAAGGTTTAGGTAAAATCATAGCTGAATCGAACTGTCAGGCCTCAGATATAAATTTCATTGGTGCCCTAGATGATAAAGAAGAGATGGCGACTCCACAAATTAGTGAAGCTTTTACAGATTCACCTTGGTATGCAGACATCATATTGTCTTACTAAAATTACAAGCTCCTCTTGATTTATCTAGAACTAAAGCTAGATTTTTGAATATGAAATCAATGAAATATTGTATCATAGATAATGCTTTATTTTGGAAAGATAATGGTGGCATTCTATTAAATTGCTTATTGAAAGATGAAACTGAAAAAATTATGCAAGGATTTCATGCAGGAGATTGTGGAGGACACCTATATTAGAAAACAACTGCTAACAAGATCTTAAGGGAAAGTTTTTACTGGCCCACCCTTTTTGCAGATGTTAAGAAACATGTGTCCTCTTGTCACAAGTGCCAGATATTTTAGGGCAGAAGGAAGCTCTTACCTTTGCCTCTGAAACCCATATCCACAGAAGTGCCATTTGAATAATGGGGTTTAGACTTCATTGGGGAAATTCAACCATCCTCCTTAGCCCAGCATAAATGGATTTTGACACCCACTAATTACTTTACTAAATGGATAGAAGCCATCACTTCTAGATAAGCCATAGACTCTGTCATTATCTCAGTCATTGAAAACAATATCATGTCAAGATTTGGATGCCCCCAAAAGCTCATTACTGATAATGCAACTGCTTTTAAATCCAAGAAAATGGTAGACTTTTGTAACAAATATTACATTACCCTTGGCCATCCCACTGCCTATTACCCTCAAGGTAATGGACTTGCAGAATCCTCAAACAAAATCCTTGTCAATATCATCAAGAAACTGCTAGAAGACAACAAGAAGACATGGAACAAAAAGTTGGTTAATGCCTTATGGGCAAACAGACTAACTACCAAAAATTCCATTGGTACATCTCCTTATCAGCTAGTATATGGTATGGATGTTGTTTTTCCATCCTCTTTAGGAGTGCTAGTGATGAAGATCATTCAAGAGTTGCAGGTAGAACCAAATGATATCCAAAGAAGGATAAATCAGAGAATACACTTGCAAAAAACCAGAGAAGAAGTCTTTGTCAAATCACAAGTGATGCAGGATAAAATCAAAAAGATTTTTGACAAAAATACCAAAACTGATGATTTTTACATAGGTGATAAAGTTCTCAAATGGGATTCTAGAAGAGAAGACAAAGGTAAACATGGAAAAATTGATTTCCTATGGCAAGGCCCTTATATCATTTATGGTTACAGAGGTAACAATTCATTTTTCTTGAGACAATTAGATGGAACAGATCTACCAGGAGGACCAGTCAATGGTAGCATGTTGAAGCATTACTTATCCATAGATTTATAGTAGTTCACTTTCCTTTACTCATTGTATATAACATTGCAGATTTTATATTGGATTGGATGGTAATCTTTTGAAGTTGAAGCTAAGAGAGAAGGCCCTGAGCTTTGAGAGGTTCACCATCATAAGTATGAATAAAGAAGAATCACAGAAGAGAAGTTTACAAGCTAATTACAATCGGAGTTTCAAAGGATATTGATCTTAAAGTTCTTGACATTTCACCAGGAAATTCCATCCCCATGTGGAGCCACTGTTAGGGTCCTATAATAATAGGATTCATAATTTTGAATTGGCTATGGTTAGTCTTGTAATATTGTACATAATTTTGCTTTCTGCAAAATGTTTTCCATATTAAAAATTAAAAAATTTAAAGAGGGTATGTCCTAAAAGAATAATCAAAGGACAGAAAGAAATAAAAAGTGAAAAAAAGTGAAAAATATGAACCCCAAAAAGAAATAAAAATAGATCATGAGAGTGTGCAAATTCAAATGCCACTACTTTTTAATTTACTATGCAAAATAAGATTGTGTGCAGCTTGTTAGAAATGCCACAATCCATGATGGTCAAATAGCTTAATCTTGACTTGTTCATGCTTTAAATTTCATGTTGATAGATAGAGAATAAAGGTCTAGCCAAACTGTTTAACCTTGGCAGATCAATAGCTAGGTAGAGAATAAAAATGAGCTCATTAGTTTAATCTAAGCCATTGGAAGTTATAAGGTTAGAATTAGATAGTTTGCTTGTCAAAAGAAAATGAAATAAAGGGCCAACAAGCTCAAATGCACCCAATAAATGAAGAAAAAATGCTAGGATAAATAAAAGGTAGGTAGAAGAAAGGTTGCAAAAGCACAAGGTTGTTGAGTCAAAAGCACATTATTATGCTTAATCCTATGTTTCATGTGCAGTACAATTTATGAGAAAGAAAGGATATCCACCAAGCTTGTTTAACTAATTTCCCCTCATTTCACTATACCGCCACATACTTATTTTCTAATTTCCCCATTATCCATTCATTTCTTATAAAATACCCATTTTCCCTTCATTTTGACCTTTACCCCTTGGTTTCACACATTTCCCTAGTAATAACCCTTCAAAACTCACCCCTTCCTAAAAACCCCTTTCCCTAGTGTGAAACCCATTCCCCATTACAAATATCACTTCTCCCTTGTTAATTTCCCTTCTTTCCCCTAAAAACCCTAAAAAACCCCCTTATCCTAAGTTTTTATGCCCCCACATTATGTGTAGAATTTTCACCTATAGATCAACTAATATATGCAATGTCCTAAAGCATAATACAAGATCTACTTCTACCATAAAATTTTCAGAAGCCTAAACAGATATGGGCATCATCAAGCATAAACATATATAACTGAGAATGAGAAGTAATCAACCATAACACATAAGATATGTCACTGGGGAAAGCACCAACCTAAAACCCCAACTCTGTATTATCATACAAGTGGAAATCTTGTTTAAGTTACAAAAAGAATCAACGCTCAAGCTATCCTGCTCTCTTTGTAATCAAAACAAATACAGCTCACAGACTCAATAGACATAGAATATATTTTCCTCAAGCCCTCTAAGACTCCTATTTCCTTGTGCAGTTTTGATTGGGATCCAATGATATCACATGTGTGAATTGGCCTCATCACATTCACTGTAACCTCAAGTCCAACTGTGCAATCCACAAGGAATAATATTCCTTCTGCATGCAAGGAATATTCACAATGGAATATCTTGCAACTGATATTACATTGTCCCTCCATCTGATCTCAACTGTGTCTCTGAATGAACTAACATGCATGAGTTATCGATGAGTGAATACTCAGTTATCTGAAATACAGTAGTTACATGCATGCAAGCATTAATCAACTGAACTCTCATTAATTTAACAAACTATTAAATTAATCTAACTGGACTTGACACAGTTAACTGAGCCAACTAATTACAACTAGATATTACAACTCATCCTTATCTCTTTAACTGATGGATAAATCCCTCAATCAAAGGAGAAACTGTTGCATGTCCTCACATAGACTTCAAGTTTGATTTTCCTTAAGTAATTAACTCAAGATGAATTAATTAATCAATTTTCAAATTGTTGTTAATATCAAATTCGAATTTTAATTCCTATGTTTAGTCCAGGGACTGACTAAAATAAGGGATCCCGAAATGTTATTTTTAGTACATTCACTTTTCACCCATTGTTGCAAGATCACCAATGATTGAACTGTTATTTATAGTCGGGCTATTTATAACAGTGATATTTTTTGCATTTCTTGTTGCACACTTTTCAACATTCCCTCTCAATAAGAAAGGGATTATTAGTAACCCCGATACTGTCTTTGTGTAACTCGAATGCATTTTGACAATGCCTTTGTCAAAATATATGCATCCTGCTCCTCGGTCGAAACATACTGCAACATCATGATCCTCTTGACCCCACAATCTCATAGATGATGGTAATGGATATCTATATGCTTGGACCTGGCATGAAAAACTGGATTCTCAGAGAGTTTTATGCAACTCTGATTATCACAGTATATCACTGTAGGATCCATCATCTGACCAAACAATCCCACTAGAATCTTCTGCATTCAAATGGCCTCGCATGCTACTTGACTAGTAGCCATGTATTCAGCCTCTGTTGAGCTAAGTGCAACTGATCTCTGCTTCCTGCTGTACTAAGAAACTGTAGCTGAACCAAGGTTGAAGATTCCTCTTAAAGTGCTCTGCCGGTTTGATGGACTACTAGCCCAATCCACATCCGTGAAGCCTTGCAGCTTCACTCCCTCTGTCCATCTGTACCATAACCTGTACTGTGTAGTGCCTCTGAGATATCTCAGCACATGCTTCGCTGCCTTCCAAAATAGCTTGGTATGCTGAAACATAGCTTGACTCAGCTTGTTCACCGCAAAGCGTAAGTCGGGTCATGTGTTCACCAGATACATAAGTGAACCCACTAGCTGCCTATAAACAGTAGCAGCGACTACCTCACCTGAAGTAGCATCCTCCTTCCTCCAGTTCCCAGCTAGAGGAGTCTGCATGGGTTTGTACTTATCCATGTGAAAGGGCCTAAGTATCTCATTGGCATACTTTCCTTGAGACTCAAATACTTCCCCATCTTCCTGCCACAGTTCCATGCCTAGAAAGCAGTGCATGAGGCCCATGTCCTTCATCTCGAACTCTCTTACAAGGTCCTCCTTGAAAGACTATATCAGTTGGTCATCACCTGTCAAAATCAGATCATCGACATAAGGTACAATAATCAATGGCTTACCATCTACCATAATGTGGTAAAGGTTCGCATCTACTTCACCCTTGGTGAATCCCAACCTGGTGAAATAGTTGTTGATCCTGGTATACCAAGCACAAGGTGCTTGCTTCAGCCCATACAGTTCTCACTTGAGTCGGAAGATGTGCGACTCATGATCAAAGGTCTCAAATCCTTTGGGTTGCTTAATGTATACCTCTTCCTCAATCTTCCCATTGAGGAATGTCGTCTTCACATCCATTTTTTGGATCTTCCAACCCATCTGAGCTGATAGAGATAGCATCAATCTAATAGATGAGTACCTTGCTACGGGAGCAGAGGTCTCATCGTAGTCAATCCCCTCAACCTATGAAAAAACTCGGTCAACAAACCTTGCCTTGTGTCTCTCAACACTCCCATCAACTACCTGCTTTACCTTGTAAATCCATCGGGAACCAATCACTGACTTGTCCCTAGGTATAGGGACAACATCCCACACATTATTCTATATGATAGAATCGTAATCTTCTACCATTGCATCAACCAAGACTGGTTGTTGCACTACCTCCTGAAAAGAAGAAGGTTTGGTCACTACAAACTCCTCAACTAGGGCCATGTAGCCAGTGTATCTCTCAAGAGATCTCCTCTGTCTACACTGAGAGGATCACTGCCCCACATTCTCTCTCGCATCTAACATCAATCTGTCAGCTTCCCACGAGCGTTTGCGCCTATCTCTAGAAGACTCTCTAGGAGTGGTGGTCTCAACTACTGGATCCTCTACATGTGGCTGATCCACATCATCAGGAGGCTCCTCCTCCTTTGGGACTAACAGGTCCTCATCACCATGCAACTTGAGCTGCCTCTCAAGTGACACTCACATGGCTCTTTACTCATCGAAATTTAGATCCCTGTGCACTACGGTCCTCTGACTGGCAGGCAGAAACACACGATAGTTGTGGGGTGTATCTGTGCACCCCACAAGTATCCCGAACTCAGTTGTTGGGTCTAGCTTCTTTCGAGCATCTTTGGTCACATGACAGTAAACTGATGATCCAAAGATGTGGAAGTGACTCGCATCTAGTCATGAACCCTACACTTGCAAGCTCATCCTTGCAAGTGGTGAGCTTGTTCAGGAACATAGAGATTGTGTCGCCCTTTTCGCACTTGATCTTTTGAAGCTTGTCTTTTAGCGCCAACTTCCTCTGATCATTTCTATTTTGATAAAGATATTTCAATGTTTTCCACATTGAAAACGGAGTCTCCTTCCCATGGAGGCTCGAGACAATGTGATCTTGAACTCCCTTCAGGAGGATTCTCCTTGCTCTAGCTACACACTTTTTCCATTTCGCTAGTTGAGTAGCATGAGTCGGCCTTTGAACTTCTTTATCAATGAAGTCCTTTAGACCGTTATATTCTAATATTGCCTCCATGTAATCCTTTTAGGCTATATAATTCAAACTTCCATCAAGGGCATATTCGAGTCTTAAACCATTGAATGCCATAGGTGAAATAGATGTGATAAGAACTCAATTTCAATATTCAGAAACCAAACTTCGAACTTCTCCTGCTTGTATATTCTTCTTCCTTGATCACATTTACTTTGATACCATGTAGAATTTCCACATGTAGATCAACTGATATATGCAATGTCCTAAAGCATAATACTATATCTACTTCTACCATAAACTTTGCGGAAGCTTAAACAAATATGAGCATCATCAAGCATGAACAGATATAACTGAGAATGAGAAGTAATCAACCATAACACATAAGATATATCACTGGGGAAAGCACCAGCCTAAAACCCCAACTCTGTATTATCATACAAGTGGAAATCTAGTTCAAGTTACAAAAAGAATCAGCTCTCAAGCTATCCTTCTCTCTCTGTAATCAAAACAAATACAACTCACGAACTCAATAGATGTAGAATATATCTTCCTCAAGCCCTCCAATCCTCCTATTTCCTTGCGTAGTTTTGATTGGGGTCCAATGATATCACATGTGTGAATTGGCCTCATCATCCTCACTGTAACCTCAAGTCCAACTGTGCAATCCTCAAGGAATAATATTCCTTTTGCATGCAAGGAATATTCACAATGGAATATTCTTGCAACTGATAGTACATTGTCCCTACATATGATGTCAACTGGTCTCTGATTGAACTAACATGCATAAGTTATCCATGAGTGAATACTCAGTTATCTGAAATACAGTAGTTACATATGTGCATGCAAGCATTAACTAACTAAACTCTCATTAATTTAACAAATTGTTAAATTAATATAATTGGATTTGCCTCAGTTAATTGAGCCAACTAATTACAACTCAATATTACAACTCATCCTTATCTCTTTAACTGATGGATAAATCCCTCAACCAAAGGAGAAATTGTTGCATGTCCTCACATAGACTTCAAGTTTGATTTTCCTTAACTAATTAACTCAATATGAATTAATTAATCAATTTTCAAATTGCTATTAATATCAAATTCGAATTTTACTTCCTATGTTTAGTCCAGGGTCTGACTAAAATAAGAAGGGATCCCGAAATTCTATTTTTAGAAAATCTATTTTTAGCACTCTCACTTTTCACCCATTGTTGCAAGATTACCAATGGCCGAACTGCTATTTATAGTCGGTCTATTTATAGCAATGCTATTTTTAGCATTTCTTGTTGCAAACTTTCCCACATTATGTAATTAACCTCCCCCATTTCATATATCCCCGACAAACCTTTTTAACCCACCAACCCTTAGTGTAGTTAAAAAACCCCCACCACATAACCCATGGTCCCACCTTAATACTCGCTTCTTATATTAAAATCCCGACATTATTTACTAATTAATTACAATTATTTGTAATTAAACCTCAAGCCCCGCAAATCACTTTCTTGATTCCATCCATGCAACTCAGCTGCACAATAGCCCTCTGATCTCCTACCCCTAGATCCGACGGTGTACATCTATATCACGTGGGTTCATCGTCTGATCGATAATAACACGAGAGCACGCAAGATTCCTAGTTTTGCTTGGGCACTGTTCTGCTACATGGCAGCACCAGGATAGATTGCATGCTCGCAAAAAATACCACCGCCCTCCAAAAGTGGTGCGATGGCATACAAAACCACCTCCCGCCTAAACCAAAAACTGCCCACTGTTCATTGATTATTTCCGCACCAAAATGTGACTGTTACCCGTTAAAAGGCCAAAAAAGCCCCAATTCACTCTTTTCTTGCATTTTCACTGTAAACTATTATTCAGCCATTTGAAAAACCCTGAACCTTTGTGATCAATTTGACCACCCATTACTACCTGAAGAAGCTCTGGATACCCAATTGAAGTGACCAATTTAGAGTTGAAGCCATAGTACCCTCTGCGTTCACCATTGAACCCAGTTTGCACGTCAAGCCATCGATTTCCAACTATTCTTGGGAAAAACTTGAACGACCCTTCAAATTTGAAAATGCACAGTTTAATTGAAAGGTTAATTAATTGAAATTAATTAAGAAGCTTGCCTGAGTTGAGTTGAAATTTATTTGTAAACCCAAACTCTTCTTTTACAGACTATAAATAACCTCCCACTATTTTAGAGCTTCCAAACCTCATTTTGGAAACCACTAAAAGCCTAATTCATATCTCTAAACCCAATTATGACTTCCCAAACCTCTCTGAACGTGAGACCTCTACAAACCCCTCACCTGGAAATCGACCACCTTGCATTATCAGATAGAGACTTCCAAATAAAGGACACAACTTCTCCTGCTTACCTTCTAAAGCTCCACTGTTGGAGTAAGTACAAGTTCTTAAACCAGAATGATGATATTCACGTTTGGGAGTCTAATTTGCCCAAATATTTGTTTCCAAAAGTACACCCATTCCCAAACATCATCCACTTCTGTCATGATTACTACATTCTTTCTATCATAGGTGATAGGATTGGCCTTTCCTCAGCTGAATTTTTAATTTTTTCCTTTGATTTTGGGTCATCACCTTTTATTTTATGACAGTCACGACGATGGTCACATTTGCTCTATTTAATTAGTTGCGCCTTCTACTGTTTGGCGCAATTAAATTTCCTCATAGCCACGAAGGGCTCTAAAATAGGCTCGACGCTATTTTCTGGTGTACTTTTGCGATGACGTTGCAAAGTAGCTAGTTAGGGGGGTGCGACTTTCATTGTTGACACATATTTTTAGTTTAATGCTTGCGAAGATTCCTGTAGGTTTTAATTTTCAAGTTCTATTTGTTGATTGGATAGTGTGTCGTATCCTTCTTAGCTTATCTTCTACCTATTTGTTGCGTGTCAAATTATTGTTTGCTAGAATATTTGACTCTTGGTTTCATTCCCTTGAGATTTCTACTTATGAACTGTGTGACCTTTTCACCTTAGGGTTTCTTGAAGCATTAACTTTTTCTTGGGTTACTTGTTCGTTTGAACCTTTGATTTGTGTTTGAAATGATCCCTTGCTTTGTTTGAGGCTTTTCCTTATTGACTATTCTTTCATCTTCCTGATTGGTATATGACGTTTGGTTACCAAAATTTTCGAGTCTTGTTTGTTTGGTTTCCTTCCATCACTTTGGCATAGATCACATTGCTTCCCGGTAAGTTAGAAAGCTTTCAAGGTTTTGCAAAAAGAAACACATTCTTCGTTTTGAGTCTTTGATTAGTTTTTGAGTGGAATGTTTCTCTTCACTTATTGAATGTTTTCATTTGGAAAGGACATAAAACTAGCGTTGTTTTGAGTTTTGTGTTTGGTTGCTTGTCATCTATTCGAAAAATCAAAATATCGCATTCATTTTTCATTAGGAAATGAGAACAATATTTTGCATTAGTAAATTCTTGACATTTAGACATTGAAAAGAAAAGGATGTATTTTTCATTTTCTTAATTAGATTTCTTGCAAGTTAGTGAAAGATAGAAGCATTTCTCTTTCCTCTTGATTGGTTTTTTTGCGAAATAACGAAAAGTACCATTCTTGCATTTGCTTTCTTGTTGCTTTGAAATGAACCTCTCACTTTTCTTTAGTTATTTCTTCATTGAAAATAAAATATCTCCTCATATAGCTTCATGTAGGAGTTTTTGTCAGACGACAGCGGTAGGGCCTTGTAATTGAAACCTAATTCAAGATCAACCGTAAAAGTTTATTGAATTAACCTAAGGAAACATTGGAACTTAACGTTCATATATCTAGAGGTCTAGGCTAGAGACGTGTTCTGACATCTTTAAACCTAGTGGATGTTGTTTTCACTAAGGTTGGGTGATTCCTCCTTTTATGATTCGATAAGTGCTAGTACGGACTTGTGCTCCCCATACCAAAGAGTATATAATGGGAGACCCCACTAAGTTGCAATCCTTTTATCCTTAGGAAGTCGAGTCGGTTGCCTTGCAAATGTGATACACCGAACACAACATTTGGGGAGATTGCATGCTCGTACTTCTTGGTTCGCCAGGAGGTATTCTGCAGTTCACAGTTGCTTGATAAACCTTTTGCCTAGAGTTCCAGAGCAATCATTGGATCTTTTGACTCATTAAACTTAAAATATCATTTGAGCACTTTGTCTTTTGAACTTGTTTCTGATCGAAAGTGATAGAGTCACCTTTCATCCTTTTCTCGACTCTTAAAATATGAAAAGGCACAGTTTTGTTTCAGTGTATTAAAATTAACTTCCCACGAAATATTCCTAGTAAAAGTTATCTTCCTTAGTAAATTCTTTAAAAGTCAATTCCAATGGAAACATTCCCAGAGTCTACCAGTCAATGGTTCCCCATGGATGGGAATCCTGGTCCCTTTCCTTCTTTTGGAAATGATGGTGCTCCTCATATGGTGACGTTGTCCCTTCTTGGGTTAACCATTGGTTTACATGTCTGGTTATTTTCAACCTCAATGGTCCTGAGTGTCCCAACTCCTGTCCAAACATCTCCTTCATTTGAATCACATCACGTTGATTCTAAGGTTGACCTCTCGCCTTCTTCCCCTATTTCTTCACCTTCCTCTTCTACTTCTCCTGGTGAAAGTTTCAAATTTCGTAATCAAGAGGCTATGAAGAATAATAAGAAGATGAAGAAGAAAAATTCATCTAAGCAAGAGGCTGATCATGTGACTGTTACTCCAAATGTAGAAATTCCCATTATAGATCACCTGGTAATCCAATGTACTAAAGCAAAACACTTGATCTACTTCTAAAAACAATTTAGTGGAAGCTTAATCGAACATGAGCAACATCAAGCATGAACCGGTATAACTGAGAATTAGAAGTAATCAACCATAACACATAAGATATATATCTGGGGAAAGCACCAGCCTAAAACCCCAACTCTGTATTATCATACAAGTGGAAATCTTGTTCAAGCTACAAAAAGAATTATCTCTCAAGCTATCCTACTCTCTCTGCACTCAAACAATTCATCTCACAGACTCAATAGACATAGAATATATCTTCCTCAAGCCCTCCAATCCTCCTATTTCCTTGCGCAGTTTTGATTAGGGTCCAATGATATCACATGTGTGAATTGGCTTCATCACACTGACTATAACCTCAGGTCCAACTAGGCAATCCATAAGGAATATTCACCAAGGAATATCCTAGCAACTGATAGTACATTGTCCCTCCATTTGATCTCAACTAGGTCTCTGACTGAACTGGCATGCATGAGTTATCCATGAGTGAATACTCAGTTATCTGAATTATAGTAGTTACATGCATGCAAGCAGTAACTAACTAAACTCTCATTAATTTAACAAACTATTAAATTAATCTAACTGGACTTGACTAAGTTAAACTAAGTCAACTGATTACAACTCAATATTACAACTCATCCTTATCTCTTTAACTGAAGGTTAAATTCCTCAATTAATGGAGAAATTGTTGCATGTCCTCACATAAACTTCGAGATTGAATTTCCTTAACTAATTACCTCAATATGAATTAATTAATTAATTTTCAAACTGTTGTTGATATCAAATTTGAATTTTACTTCCTATGTTTAGTCCAGGGACTGACTAAAATAAGAAGGGATATCGAAATGCTATTTTTAGAAAAGTTATTTTTAGCACTTTCAATTTTCACCCATTGTTGCTAAGACCTTCAATCACTGAACTGCTATTTATAGACTGACTATTTATAGCAGTGCTATTTTTAGCAATTTCTATTTTAGCATTTCTTGTTGCACACTTTTCAACACTCCCTCTCAACAAGAAAGGGATTATCAACAACCCCGATTCTGTCTCTGTGGAACTAAAACTTGCATTTTGACAATTCCTTTATCAAAATATATACATCCTGCTCCTCAGTCGAAACATACTGCAACATCATGATCCTCTTGACCACACAATCCCGCAGATGATGGTAATGGATATCTATATACCTGGATCTGTCATGAAACGCTGGATTCTTAGAGAGTTTAATGCAACTCTGGTTATCACAGTATATCACTATAGGATCCATCATCTTACCAAACAATCCCACTAGAATATTCCACATCCAAATGGCCTCACATGCTGGCTGACTCCCAGCCACGTATTCAACCTCTACTGAGCTAAGTGAAACTAATCTTTGTTTCCTGCTATACCAAGACACTGTAGCTGAACCAAGGTTGAAGATGAATGGCTGCCCCACATTCTCTCTCACATCCTACAACAATCTATCAGCTTCCCATGAGCGTTTTTGCCCGTCTCTAGAAGACTCTCAAGGAGTGGTGGTCTCCACTACTGGATCCTCTGCATGTGGCTGATCCACGTCATTAGGAGGCTCCTCCTCCTTTGGAACTAACAGTTCCTCATCACCATGCAACTTGAGCTCCCTCTCGAGTGACACTCGCATGGCTCTCTACTCGTTGAACTTCTGATCCCTGCGCACTACATTCCTCTAACTAGCAGGCAGAAACACACGATAGTTGTGGGGTGTATCTGTGTACCCCACAAGTATCCCCAACTCAGTTGTTGGTTCTTGCTTCTTCCGAGCATCTTTGATCACATGATAGAAACCTGGTGATGAAAAGATATGGAAGTGACTCACATCTGGTCGCTTCCCCAAAAAAGCCTTGATAGGTGTCTTCATCCCCAAAACACGATGAGGACTTCTGTTCTGAAGATACACCACTGTATTGCATGCCTCAACCCACAAATGAAGTCGTAGGCTTTGGTCATGCAACATCGCTTGAGATGCTCCCACAATAGATCTATTCTTCCTTTCGGCCACCGTATTCTGTTATGGGTTATGAGGTGTCGTCAATTCCCGTTTAATTCCTTCTGCAGCACAGAAGTCTTTAAACTACTGGGAAACATACTCTCCACCATTGTCACTACATAAGGCTTTTACTTTCTTCCCAGATTCTTTCTCTGCTGAGGCTTTAAACTCACAAAACCTCAAGAAGGTCTGATCCTTCTTCGCATAAAATAGATCCAACATCTACGAGAAAAATCATCAATGAAAATAACATAGTACCTTTGTTTAGCGGTGGAGGCTGTAGAGAATGGCCCACATACATCTGAGTAAACTCTCTCCAGGATTACTCCAAATCTACTATCCCGATCTTGAAAGGAAGCTTTCGCATGCTTACCCAAGGTGCATCCTTTGCATGTGTCTGTTTGCTCTAGTTTTCCTTTGGATAAGCCGGTAGAAATTTGCTGCATGATCTTCAAGGCCTTGTGATGCAAGTGGCCTAGTCTCCTATGACATAGCTCGCCAACATCTTGGCTTTGCACCACCTCTGCTTAGGAACTCAGTGCAGCACAATCATCTACCTCCAACTTGTAGAGATTCTTTACTTGAATCCCTATTCGCTTGGTCTGTCTAGTGCCGATATGCCTCAGGAACAATTTTCCTTTACTAAAGACTACATCATAGCCTTTATTTTCTAGCATAGAAACATATACAAGATTCTTTTTCAAACCTGGTACATATTTAACAATGGATAGGGTGAGAGGAGCACCATGCTCCCTCTGAAACACAATGGTACCTTCACCTGAGACACAGTATTTTCCATCATCGCCCATCTCGATCTGCATCTGGAGATCCTTCTCCTCCAATGTATTGAAAAGATTCTTGTCACCCGACATGTGGAAAGAGGCTCCACTGTCCAGGTACCAAACACATCCCACCATGGATGAAACCATGCATGCGATAAGCGAGAAATATAGCTCAAATTGTGAAGCTAGCGCATCACCATCAGATCCCTTTAAGGAACCTATCTTGGATTTCTTCTGTGGACAATTCATAGCATAATGGCCCACTTCATGACAGTGAAAGCATCGCACCTTCGACTTGTCAACCTTCTTCCCACCATGAGAATATTTGGATTGGGATGCCTTCCCTTTCCCTTTCTTAGCTTTACTCGCTAAAGCTATATTTTATTCATCATCTTGTTTTGATGAAGACCCATCCCTAGTGCTCCGCCTTATCTCCCCCTGCATTAGGTCTGGCCAAAGTCATTCCCAATCTGGCAATTTCTCTCTTCCATTAATCGAGTCCTGGTAGCTATTTCAACTCTTAGGAAGACCAAGGAGTGCTAGACTCACCATGTCGTCATCAGCAGTCATGAACCCTACACTTGCAAGCTCATCCCTACAGGTGGTGAGCTTGTTCAGGAATGTAGAGATTGTGTCATCCTTTTCACACTTGATCTTTTGAAGTTTGTCCTTTAGTGCCAACTTCCTCATATCACTGCTATTCTGATAAATATCTTTCAATGTTTTCCACATCAAAAGCGGACTCTCCTTCCCATGGATGCTCGAGATAATGTGATCTCGAACTACCTCTAGGAGGATTTTCCTTGCTCTAGCTACACACTTTTTCCATTCCACCATTTGAGTAGCATCGATAGGCTTTTGGACTTCTTGATCAATGAATTCCTTGAGACCGTTATCTTCCAATATTGCCTCCATGCGATCCTTCTAGGCTATATAATTTGAACTGCCATCAAGGGCATATTCAAGTCTTAAACCACTAAACGCCATTGGTGAAATAGATGTGATAAGAACTCAATTCAATATTCAGAAACCAAACTTCGAACTTCTCTTGCTTGTATATTGTTATGCCTGGGGAAAGCACCATCCTAAAACCCCAACTTTGTATTATCATACAAGTGGAAATCTAGTTCAAGTTACAAAAAGAATTAGCTCTCAAGCTATCCTGCTCTCTCTGCACTCAAACAATTAAGCTCACAGACTCAATAGGCATAGAATATATCTTCCTCAAGCCCTCCAAGCCTCCTATTTCCTTGTGCAGTTTTGGTTGGGGTCTAATGATATCATATGTGTGAATTTTCCTCATCACACTCACTATAACCTTAGGTCCAACTGCGCAATCCATAAGGAATAATATTCCTTCTGCATGCAAGGAATATTCACCAAGGAATATCCTAGCAACTGATAGTACATTGTCCCTCCATCTGATCTCAACTGGGTCTTTGACTGAACTAACATGCATGAGTTATCCATGAGTGAATACTTAGTTATCTAAATTACAGTAGTTACATGCATGCAAGCATTAACTAACTGAACTCTCATTAATTTAACAAACTGTTAAATTAATCTAACTAGACTTGACTAAGTTAAACTAAGTTAACTGATTACAACTCAATATTACAACTCATCCTTATCTCTTTAACTGAAGGTTAAATTCCTCAATTAATGGAGAGAGAAACTATTGCATGTCCTCACATAGACTTCAAGATTGAATTTCCTTAACTAATTAACTCAAGATTAATTAATTAATTAATTTCCAAACTGTTGCAAATTCAAATTTTACTTCCTATGTTTAGTCCAGGGACTGACTAAAATAAGAATGGATCCTGAAATGCTATTTTTAGAAAAGATATTTTTAGCACTTTCACCCATTGTTGCTAAGACCTCCAATGGCTAAATTGCTATTTATAGCCCAACTATTTATAGCAGTGATATTTTTAGCAATTTCTATTTTTATCATTTCTTGTTGCACACTTTTCAACACCAAATGCACCTCCTGCAAACAAACATTCTGATCCTCCACGGAAGCTCAAATTCCATTGCAGGATATGTAAGGGTGACCATCTCCTCCGAGACTATCCTGGCATTCCTAGAGTCTTAGAAGTATTGTCTCAAAGTCTGGAATGACCATCCCCATCGACCTCTAGAGATCATGTCGATGCTACACTCTTGGCTAGCGATGGTAAGAAGAAAGGGAAGATTAGATTCCCCTGTAGGCTATGTGAAGGAGAACATCTTCGTCACCTTTTTCCTCTTATGGATAAAGCTTCCAAAGTATTGGAAAACCTTACAACTCCTCAACCCCAACTCCCTGTTGGTTATCAGAAGCTTTCTTCTAACCCTCTCCCAGTTCGTAAAGAGTTTGACTTGGATTCATCTCTTGCCCATCCTACTCTTCTTGAGTGTGACTCTCTTGTGTCTGTTCCCGACCAACCATTGGTCGAAAAGAGTGTCGACTCGATTTCACCACCAGTTGCTCACTCTGTTCTGGAAGAGAGTGGTGATCATACTGCTCATGTTCTTCTCATATCCTCAGATTCTCATGAATCGAAGAGTGACCCTCCCGTCCCCGTCATTTAGGAGAGTCTTTCTATTCCTGTAGAGCATGGGGGGAATCATATGATACCCCCACCAAGTAGTCATGTCGTCTCTTTCGATTGGAGTCACTTGACCGCTTTCTGCCTCGTTTCTTATGTGCCTTTCCAGATTACAGTAAAAGCTTATAATATGGTTGTTAGGTGCCTATACTAC
>APFE030720807.1:4789-16511 GCA_000404065.3 Pinus taeda | reverse complement strand
TGGTGTGGTGGCCATAGTGGGAATGCCACTTCGCTTTCGTCCTCATGATCATGGTAGGCTGGCTCTTAATGAAACCCCCTATCCTGCATTTGACAACTTATAAGTCATGTTTGCTCTTTTTTCTTTCTTTTTCATAAAGTACTTTCCTTATTTATACACAAAGGGTGGTTCAACACTCCTTAAGAGTAGGACTGGTGGAAGAAGTCTTAACATCTCAATAGGAAGATATAAACCCTTTGCTCTTATTCCTGAATAATAATCAAAGAGGATTAAAAGGGACCAACATGATACAGATAACCAATCAGAGAAGAATTAGTAGAACAATGATAGCAAAAGATGATGAATAAATGTGTCCTTCCTTCTGCCCTTTCACCAATTCAGAGCAATTTCTTATAAAGATAGCGATTTATGATTGACTGATTTCAGTATGTTGTGATTTTGTTTCCATTGCATAAGTGCATAGATATTATTCCAAAAGACTTGAAAGAACAGGAACAATAAGCATCCTCAATTTAGAATAGCAAAAGGAACAAGTTGTTTCACAGGGAGAGCAAAAGCATGCCAGTGGTGTTCCTTTCGAAAAAAGGAACAACAAAAGACCACAAATGTTGTTCCTTTGGAAAAGGAATAACAGAAAATGCAAATGTCGTTCCTTTGAAAAGGAACAGCAAAGATGAAAAACGTTGTTCCTTTGGAAAAGGAACAGCAGAACACACAGATTTCGTTCCTTTTGAAAAGGAACAGCAGAAGTCAAAAACATTGTTTCTTTGGAAAAGGAACAGCAAAAATCAAAAATGTTGTCCTTTGGAAAAGGAACAACAAAACACACAGAAATGTCGTTCCTTTGGAAAAGGAACAGCAGAAATCGAAAATGTTGTTCCTTTGGAAAAGGAACAACAGAAATCAAAAATGTTGTTCCTTTGGAAAAGGAACAGCAAAACACATAGAAATGTTATTCCTTTGGAAAAGGAATAGCAGAAATCGAAAATGTTGTTCCTTTGGAAAAAGAACAACAAAAATATACAGATGTCGTTCCTTTGGAAAAGGAACAGCAGAAATCGAAAATGTTGTTCCTTTGGAAAAGGAACAGCAAAACAAGCAAATGTCGTTCCTTTGGAAAAGGAACAGCAAAACAAGCAAATGTCGTTCCTTTGGAAAAGGAACAGCAGAAATAAAAAATGTTGTTCCTTTGGAAAAGGAACAGCAGAAATCAAAAATGTTGTTCCTTTGGAAAAGGAATAACAGAAATCAAAAGTGTTGTTCCTTTGAAGAAGGAACAGCAAAAGACAAAAATAAAGAAAAAGAACCAAATTACAGTAAAATGACGACTGATCCAACGGGGGTTGTTCTTTTGAAAAAGGAACAGCCAAAAGAAAATGTTGTTCATTTGAAAAAAAGGAACAACAAAAATAGTAACAGCAAAACGTTGATTCAAAAATATATACAAAAATGATTCAAGAAATTAAATTATGTACAAACTGTAAAAAGAAATCAATTCCTTAATGAATTAGAGGTGAGGAAGACTTCTCTTCCTCCCCCAAAATCTCCATATCAGAGTCTCGACGTAGCTGCTGGCAGAAGGACTCCCGAGTGAGTGGTTTTTGATAGAGACGAACTCGGTGGCCATTTGCCTTGAAAGCATATCCAGAACCGTCAATAGTAATTAGAGTAAGGGTACCATTGACATGTACCTTTTGGATTTCATATGGTCCCAACCAACGAGTCTGGAGTTTCCCGGGGAAGTCTTGAAACCTGGAGTCGTACAAAGAGGCCAATCTCCTTCGTGGAAGACTTTATTTTTTAATGAGATCATCATGCATTTAGCTCGCTGCTGCTGGATCAGCGCAGTGTTTTGAAGTGCAGAGAGCCTAATTTCGTCCAGCTCATTGATCTGTTGTAATCGACTAATCTGTGCCTCAGTTAGATCTAAGCCAACCTCCTGTGTTGTCCGTAATGTTTGGATTTCAAATTCTATGGGGAAAATGGGTTGTTTTCCAAACACTAGTTGATAAGGTGAGTAACCAGTGGTACTTCTCCATGTTGTTCTGTAAGCCCACAGTGCTTCAGGTAATCTGGCAGCCCAATCATGTCTATGTGACACAACGGTTTTCGTTAGGATTGCTTCTATTATTTTGTTGCTGCTTTCTACCTACCCATTTTCCTCTTGGTGGTATGGAGTAGTGATTTTATACTGGACATGATAGTTGTTGAGTGTTGCAGCTATTCTGTTCCCAACAAATTGTGGTCCACCGTCTGTAATTATCTCTCTTGGAAGGCCATAACGTACAAATAGATGGAACAGGAACTATATGACAGAGTCCTCTGTAGCTCTTGGCAATGCCTCTGCTTCAACCCACTTGGTGACATACTCTGTTGCCACCAAAATATATGTTTTCTGGTTTGATGATGGGTTGATTGGTCCAATGAAATCAAGAGCCCATCGCTCGAATGGTTCGATGACTAGCTGTGGTTTCAAAGGCATCTCATCAGACTGACCAGGGCGTCCTGCTCTCTAGCAACTATCATAGGCTTGGACAAATTTCTTTGCATCTTTGAAAATCGTGGGCCAATAATACCCTGTTTGTAGCACTTTATGTCCAGTTCCGCGATCAGCGAAATGTCCACCACATGGTCCGTCATGGCCGGCTTTCAAAATGTCAAAGATTTCATCTTCTCGAACGCATCTCCTGATATGCATGTCTGCCCCTGTGTGGAACAAATACCCCCCAATCCAAGAAAATCGAGTACTCCGCTGAACAATCCGTTACCGCTCATTAGGGGTTAGATTCTTTGGTAGCTTACCTACTGCTAGGTAATTAGCAACATCAGCATACCAGGGTGTTTGAATAGCCACAGCAAATAGATGCTCCTCCGGAAATTGATCTTCAACTACTGTTGCATCAATTGGCTTTGGCATTCTTGAGAGAAAATCGGCTACAGGATTTTCTTTTCCAGGTCGATCCTTGATTGTAATATCAAATTCCTACAATAAAATCAGCCATCTAGTTATTCTTCCATTTTTGATAGGCTTGTTTGCTAAATATTTTATGGTAGAATGATCTGTGTACAAGATAACAGGATATCCAGTAATGTAATGTATGAACTTATTGACAGCATGTATTACAGCTAGAAATTCTTTTTTAGTAACATTGTAGTTTAATTCAACAGGGGATAAATTTTTGCTAATGTAATAAATTGCATATGGTTTTCTATCCTCTTCCTGCCCAAGGACCACTCCAATGGCTGTATCTGAGGCATTAGATGATATCTGGAATGGCAAATCCCAATTTGGTCCTCGAAGGACTGGGGCTGTGGATACGAGCTTCTTCAGATCCTTGAAAGCACGTTCACATTTTTCTGTCCAAAGAAAATCAACATTACCAGTTAGTGCATACAAAGGTGCAGCAATACGTGAATAATGTTCTATAAACCTCCTGTAATAACCAGAAAATCCAAGAAAACTGTGTATCTCTGTTTGAGTGGTAGGAGTCGGAATAAGCAAAAGTATTTGGATTTTGGTTGGGTCTACCTGAATGCCAGCTGCTGAAATATAGTTTCATAGGATAAGTCCTTCTGTCATCATCATATAACATTTTTCATGGCTTAAACAAAGACTGGTAGCAATGCAGCGTTGTAGGACTTTTTCTAGTGTATCCAGTGCTGGATCGAAATCATCTCCATATGGTGTAAAGTCATCCATATATACTTCAAGTCCTTCATTTATTAAGTCTGCAAAAATTCTAAGGATAGCACTTTGGAATGTGGCAGGAGCATTGCATAAGCCAAAAGATAAAACTCGGTAGGCAAATGTTCCCCAAGGACAAGTAAAAGTAGTTTTGTCTTGGTCTTCAGGGGCAATCTGTATCTGATTGTATCCATTGAAGCCATCCAGGAAAGAAAATAATTTCTTTCCTGCCAACGTGTCTAATACTTGGTCGATGAATGGGAGAGGGAAGTGGTCTTTTTGTGTTGCTTTATTTAGCTCTCTCTAGTCCACACAGATTCTCCATTTCCCATTCTTTTTGGTACCACCACAAGCGGGGAGACCCATTTACTATTAGAGATAGGGTAGATAAAGTTGACATCTAAAAGTTTTTGAAGTTCAGCTTTTACCACATCTTTTAGATGAGGATTTAGTCTCCTCTGAGGCTGTCGAACAGGTCTCGCCTCTTTTTCTGTGTAAATGTGGTGTGTACATAACTGGAGGTCAATTCCTTTCATATCAGGGTAGTCCCAGGCAAATGCTTCTTTATATTTCCTTAACACATGGATGAGCTTCATTTCTTGTTTAGATGTGAGGTTGGCATTAATGTTTAAGGTTTTTCCCGGTTCAATTTCCACAATTTTACTATTTGAAACAGAGGTGACAGGGATTGTATGATCATGTGTATCTTTCAGAGGATCTTCTTCTAATTCATTATCAAATGCTTCTTTTATCATATGATATTGTGTGTAGGATGTGAGTTCAGTTTGACTAATGAAATTATTAATGGAATCGTCTTCTGTTTGGTCTTTGAAATCAAGTGCCTCTTGTATAGTTAATGGAGATCTAATGTTATCAGTAAGGTATAATACAGGGTGCCTATTATTTTTGACTATTGTGACACTTGGCTGCGCTGGAGGATATATAACTAAGTTCTTGATATTTGTTCCTCTGGTTATGATCATATTTCCTTGCCAACAGCCACTATAGGCATCGGCAGTGGCGAGCCAAGGTCTACCTAAAATCAATGGATGTCCATCAAGTCGGGTTTTGGGATTTATTATCAGAAAATCGGTTGGATATTCCCAAGAGTCAACAGAGACCATGACATCATGTAGTGTGCCCTCTGGCCTAACCACGGATCGATCAGCGAATTCTAGCAAGGTAGAGGTGGGTTCTATAGATGTAATTCCTAGCTTTTGGCAAGTAGTGGTTGTTAAGATATTGATTGCAGCTCTTAGATCAACTAAGGCATTGGACAGGGTCTAACCATAAATTTGGACAGTTACTATTGGGTTTCCTGGGTATTCGTATTTAATAGGCGTTTCTTTTCCTGATAATAAGTCAGATAGAGTGCCGACTACTTGGACTCTTGGATTATTTGTTATATTCCTCCTTGGTTTCTTTATGCACAATTCTTTGATAGTTTTTGCGTATATCGGGATGTATTGAATGGCTTGGAGGAATGGAATTTTTATGTACAAATTTTGTAATTCTCCCAGAATGTCAAAATCAGGATATTGTATAGGTCGAGGTATGACTAATCATTCTGGGAACAGGGGAGAGGATGTGGTTGCTTGATTACGAGTTTGTTGTTTATTCACATCCTCTTCTTGTGACAGATGTTCTCTGGGTAACTGATTTTCAACCTGAACTGTCTTATCTCCCTCAGTTTCAATAATACGCCCAGATCTTAACTGAAGATCATTACACTCCCTCAGATTGGCTCCTACTTTTGGTGTTTCTATGATTTGGAGAGATTGGACTCGTCTATTATTTGGATTGGGGTTGGGTTGGGTTGGGAGTTGCGGTCTCAGATTAGACTGGGGATTTTATTGTAAGGTTGGTAGTGTAGGTTGAGCGAGAGGAATGGTTCCTACTGGCTGATGCATTGGTCTCTGCCATTTTATCTGTCAGGCTGAACTTTGTGAAGTAGGGGGAGTCCAATGTGGTGGGTATGGGTTACTTTGCCAATATGGTGGGGTATAAGGAAGATTCGGCCAACCAGATTGGCTTGCCTGATTCAGCCATGGGTTTGAGGAAGGAAATGACTGTGGTGACCAGTTTGGAAATGGGGGTTGGAATTGACTTTGCCACATGTTATACTGTTGAGCATTATACTGCGGAGACTAAAAAGAAGAAGTTGGGTCTGGAAACATACCAAAATATCGCGGCTACCACTGACGGCGCTGGTTGAGCAAATACATCGATTCTGGCTCTTCTTCTGCTTCCTTATATACTGCTTTCAATCCAAGAAGTGAGGGACAGCTCTCCGTAAGATGAGCTTTTGTGCAGATGGCGCATGTTTGGACTACATCCAGTGGACACTCCTTATGGCTATGCTTCTTCCTACATCTGGGACAGAAGATTGCCAAATTTTATTCTGCCTCCATTTGCTTCTGCTTGGCCTGAATAATATCAAGTTGTGTAGTTAGTGTCCCTAGTATATCAGTTTTAAAATTTTCCAATAAATTCCAATTTCTACACGTGTTACTCCTTCTGTTGAGATTTTATTATCTCTTACAAACCGATCATGTTCTGCCGGTTTTACTCTTGTGCTGCCTCTCGAGCTCCTGATACATAAATCAATAATGTCAGCAAAACTTTCTTGATAAATATCTCTTTTTCCCATAATGTTTAATGTTTCGATCCATTGCTCCTTCATGCCCCTTATTAATGTTGTTTTCAACACATTATCAGGTAAAGGCAGTGATGCATAAGGAGATCTTTGTAGATTATACTGGAAACGTTCCACATACTCCTCTAATGTTCCATTTGGTCTAGCTATCATCTGGAATATTTCGTCCTTCAGTTCTCTAGACCTGCAATAGTCCTGATATTTTTTTAGAAAAGATTCTTTCATTTGATCCCAATTATTTATAACCCCGCCACCCAATCCCATAAACCATCTTAAAGCAACCCATTTTAGTGTAGAGGGAAATAGTTTCAGTTTCTGGGGGTCGGTGGTGTAATCATATCCCTTGCACAGTAAATCAAATTCAAATAAAAATGCATCCGGGTCTTCTGATGTAAGACCGTGGAATGTAGGGATATGTTGAAGAGGGATTGCTTTCATAGCCGCATTTGCTGCAGAATCCACTATGGGGTGTTGTAATGTAGAGGTTTGGGTGTTTGGCTGGTTTTGAGCCATTGGGTCGAATATATGCCAATAACCTTCTGGGATATCTAGGAGGGTATTCCTAGGTTGAGAGGGAATGGCTTTAATAGGAATAGTCTTAATAGCACTTCCTCTATCTGGGATTATTGTCTGAGGAGATTGAGTTTCTACAAAGATGATTTTTTCAGCACTTCCTTTGTTTGGGTTGTTTAATGGCTGAGTTGTCTCAAGAGGAGATCTCGGTTCCTCGGTTTCCCCTATCTCTCCTCCTCCTTCACAAATATTACTGAAATTCCCTTCCTGCAATATTTCTGGAGTAGAATTTTCAATTTTTTGAAAGTCCTGCTCTTCAGTTTGACTATGCACCTCAGTAAAGGCTACAGATGGTGAACCTGTGGCCTGAACGGAACTAGTAGGTTGTTTAGAAATATATTTCCTGGGTCCTACTGAGGTCTGAGATTCTGCTTTCTTGTAGATTTCGTCTATGAAGGTTAATCGGCCATGGGTCACCGGCCCCTTAGCTTTTGCTGGCTTGGGTAGAGGTTTGGAATTTTTTTATGGATTTTTCTGCTTAGTCATGCACTCAAATTAACTACTAAATCCTTCTTAAACAAACAACAACCAATCTACAGGAAAGTGGGCAGAGGAGCAGGGCTTTTACGTGCTCCACACGTAGGTTCTTACCTTCTGTTTTGAAAGCCCAATTCTTCCCTAGCAGGTTCATACACTACTCTGAAAAAAAAGAACAAATGGCTACACTCTTTCCCCGGCAACGACGCCAAAATGTGGAGCTATAAAAAGGTTCTCTTTCACCTCTAATTACCTCACATTAATATGTCAATCCAGGAACGTTTTTTTATTTCAAAGAGTGTCTCAGTCTGAGGATATCATTTGCCAGAGTAATGCTAGTAGCACAGTGTTTGAAAATACAAGAGTAAATGGATGCTTGTTTATAGCTTAATTACTTCAAAGGATTAAATCACACATTCAGAAGACTAAACAATTTATCAGTCAAGGGTTCAGTAGCAATAACCCATCCCTTTGGAAACTGATGGAAAAGGAAATCAGAGAACAGATCAAGGATCTAGGAGATAGACATTAGATGTCAAGGCTCACTACAGCCTAAGATCGTTCTTCACACTAATAACAAGAAATGGAATGGCAGATAAGAAATGGAACAACAATTAAGAAATCGAACAGCAAATCTGAAATGGAACAGCAAACCTGAAATGGAACAACAAGTCTGAAATGGAATAGCAAGTCTAAGATGGAACAACAATTCAGAAATGGAACAGCAGTTAAGAAATAGAACAGCAACGAAGTCCAACAAGCAGTAACATCTTAGTCTATCAGATCAAATGCATTAATTGTAATCTACAGGAATCAAACGAAAATCCTTCACTCTTAAGGACGGATTGAATAACACACACAAATGGAATAGCATTGATTACTGATACATTATGGAACAACGATGAAAACCATATATACACACAGCACACTCAAATAGTAATCTAATCCAATTATCTCCTCAGTTAGAAAGAATACGATTGCATTTCAAGATAGAACAAAATTATTCATGAATCCAACAATCACCAAGAACAGAACTTCCAGGATGAATTCTGTAATGTTAATGAACAAGTGCACAGCACAAAGGCTCTGTGATGGAATAGCAACAGTATTCTGTAAAAATTAACAGTATTATATCAACACCTAAAAGAACAGTAATATGATGCAGCGTCAATACAATAGTTTTGCCTTTAGAAACCTTAATGAATTAAACATAACAGAGCATGTGATGTAAACTTATAAAACACATCAGATTACCAAATCACGTCGATAAGCAAACCACACAAAAGCCAAGTGTAATGGTACAAGAGCAAGTATCCTCCAGGGCTGGGCCCTTAGCCTCCAGGGGTACTGTTGGATACCTATACCAATAGGTTTCATATTTCATGATTGGCAAATTCAAATGCCAAATATGCTCTGCTTTGCTGACACAAAGATCCCATATTTCCAAGGAAAGGCAAGGTGTGTACATGCCTTCATGTTCATTAAATTTTTATGGGTGGTCCAACAGTCTAATTTGGATCATGCCATGTTTCAATTTTTGTTGTAGAATAGAGAAAGAAGTCTGTCCAAACTATTTAATCTTGGCAGATCAATAGTTAGGTAGAGAAGCTAAGGTTCTCAACTGCTTAATCTAGGGCCTTGGAAGCAATAAGGGTAGTTTTAGATAGGCAATCAAAAGAAAAAGCCAATGAAAAACAAAAGGCACATAAGGGTTTGCAAGTCCAAGTGCACCCTCCAGGAAGAAACAAAAAATGCTAGGCAAATAGATGGGTAGGTAGATGGGGTTGCAGAAGTGGTGTTCTTTTCAAACTAAATCTTGCTGATCAATACAAGGAAAACAGTACAATGGAGCATGTCTAACTTCCTTTTTTATTTTATTTATCACTCATTACTAACATCCCTTCACCAGTTGTGGTTATGAAAGAATTCAAGGTTTTATTTGGTCCTTGTTGCCATTAAGGAGCCACATTTCTTGTGCAAAATTCTTTTCATTTTGATCTACTCCCTAAACTAAGTTGTTTTCAAGAAAACTTAGTAATATCACTCCTCATGCAGCTTCTCCCTCCATATTAACCTTTAACTTCTATTATCTAACTCCCTATGTCACCCTTTCCCTACTATTATAACACCATGGTGTATAAACCCCAAACATTCTATAAATATCCCCTCCTTGGCATTATAGCCATATGATTCACTACCAGGGAATCAAGTTGACATCTGGTCAGTTTGAGAACCAAGCCTAACCTATTTTTTCACCTTCAGACACTCATCTACTTAGCCAACCCTTCACTTTGCCTAAGAAACCTTGAAAAAACCCTTTTGCACCCTTAAACCCGCTCAAAAGACAAAATATATGGAAAAACCCACTTTGTCCGCCTTATCCTAAGTTTGGGATCCATTTGCGCTTTTATGCGAAATTGTATAAAAAACCCGCTTAGCCTAAGTTTTAAATGCCATGCACGGTTTCGCAAAAATTCATTGAAACACCATAGTTTTCCGCCTTATCCTAAAGTTTTCGGCTATACATGACTTGATAAAGAAATACATTGGAAACCATGAAAACCATTGATATTTCTAAGGGCCCCGCCGTGCACAAATCCCAAGGAAAATAATATTTTAATACCCGCCCGACGCCGTATCATCCGCGCAATTCAACGGCCCGTCGACCGTCCGATCAAGCGCTTTTCATCCGACAGTTGAAGCGGATATCGGACCGGCCCCTACGTCTGAAAGATATCGTCCGATATCTGTCAGAGGCTGACGTCAGGCCTCGGCCACGCGTCGCCCCCAAATCGTATCGGAGCCCCCTCTGACAGATTCCTTTCCGTAGCATAAGCGGTCCGATATGATACCACCATGGTTTCCAGTTTTCCGCCAATCCGCCTGCCAGCGTCAGCGCCGCGTCACTGCCTGCGTCATCGCCGCGTCCGCAACCCCCGTCCACCATTGCTCCACCTGTCTGCCACCTCACCACCCCCGTGGACCACTCATAGGCCGCCACGTCACCTGATCACGTCATGCTGACGTCATCCGACCCTGACCCACCTGATCACGTCATGCTGACGTCATCCGACCCTGACCCACCTGATGACGTCATGCTGACGTCACCCGAAAAAGGCGCGAATGTCCCAAAAAAATCCATATTTTGTCAATTTTTCGCGTTTTTTTGCACTTTTTGCAAAAAACTGTTGTTGCGCCCTCTGCATGCATTTTACGTCCAAAATTGCACCAACCTACACAAATCGACCTGGAGAGCTTCGGCGCGCGTACCCACCTACATTCGTGACCCGGACCATCGAGTTTACCAGGTATTTATCCCTGCAAGTCTTCTAGAAGCCTGGTTTTTGTCTGCAATAACTGAAAACTCACTTAAGGCACTCAAAACGCATAATTCACCGGTGAATTCCCTGCACCAGTTCCCATTTGGAAATTGAACGGTCGAAATTCATTAGTCGAGCTTGTTTGAACTAAACTTTCATTGAAACCCTGCATTGTTGTTCGCGCAGTCACGAACAGGAAACCTGGTACCTGCACCTAATTGTTAAGAAGGGTCTGCCAAAGACAAGTATTCACCTCCTCAAGTAACTGTGGGCAGTATTTCAATTGCTGCAAGCTTACCCTGTTATCCTTCATTTCTCAATTCACCTCTTCACCAGGCAATACTCTTTATTGCCCAGTCTAGTAACACCAGTCTACATACAAAACAGAGTTTAGTAACCATGGAGACTCCGGTTGCACCTGTGGCCCTCAATGTTGCTCCTTTGAATGCCCCTCAGAGAGAATTGGAATGGCAGGATCTAGCAGACTTAGATTATCAAATCTCAGAAGACTCCTTAACACATAGCAAGTTCCACCTCCACCTGCTAAATGAGCTAAAGGCCAAACATGTGGATGGGACAGATATATTGGGCATTTGGGATTCCTTCTTCCCAATCTTCAGGCTCCCTCAGGTCAACCAATTCCTTGACCTGATTCACCTGTGTGTTGTATGCTATGATCCCACTCAGAGATCTGTGCTTGACCCTTCAGGCTCAGTTGTATTCTACATGACCCCTGAGGCCATTAGAGAGATGCTGCAGTTTAAAACTGAGAAGAAATTGGTTCCCCTGTCTTTGCTGGATCTGATAAACCAAGGAGCTAGAATACTGACAGATGCTCAGATCAAAAAGCTGAACTAGTTGTTTATTAACTCTGACACTGTGCAATACCCTCCTATTTTTGCTGGTTACCTCAACCAATTGGGCGTAGACCTGGCAGATATGATCAGTTCCATCTTGGGGCACAAATCAGTTGAATATATTGATGAAACTGTACTGGTGATGATGACTATG
>APFE030720806.1:0-20870 GCA_000404065.3 Pinus taeda | reverse complement strand
GTAGCAGACATCAAATGCAAATATTAATAAATCTCGATCCATCCATTCATCAAAACCTCCTCTGAGGGTGCAGAAGTGCATGTTCTGAGGACAAGTTTTTGACAAATCTCTGGACCCTTGTCTAAATGCATGAGAATGGTTAAAATACTATTTCCTAATTCTAATAATAGTGTTTTTAAAAAAATTTAGGATACGGTTTTTCAAATGACCGTCCTTTTTCTAATCTAATAAAAAGAAAAAACAAACTTCTAAAAATAATCTACTTCTGAACTTGGTCCTTAAAACTGCAAGTGTTCATCATGGACTTGAGAAGAGTCGTTTGGCCAACTTCTGCGCTGAGCTGGGCTGCGAAAACAGAATCTATGAGAGCTGGCACTACTTTTTCGGCTGAGTTTATGATGCATTTCACAGTCATCCATTGACTGTGTGGCTTGACCAAGTATGCCCAGTAACACTCCCAATTTAACCTGTTCAATGCCTGGATCACTTTTCCCTTTTCCTGTGCCTTCTGCTTCCATTCTGCCTCCAATCGTAGTTTATTTGGTAGGTACCCCGGTGTGGTCTCCTCAATTAAGTTGGCCCTGTGTAAATTTTCATTTACACAGTCGATAAGAATGTTTGCATGCGTCGCCGCTGTCTCCGCTGCTTGTTCTGCCTGCCTGATTTGATCGTCCCATTTGTTAAAGAGAAATTCCTTATGATTCTCATTTATTCTGGGTGCATTTTCTCTTTTCCCTTCCTCTCCATCTTGCCAAGCTAATTATTCTGTATCCATAACATATGCGGACAGATAAAAAGGGGGATAGATCTTTTGAGACAGGGACCTTTTAGACCGGTAATTCATAGCAGCCGTGTAAAGATTATCAGAAAATATCTTGGCCCAATCCACGATATCGGCATTTGTGGCAGCATCTATGAGTGGTAGCCATTCAGACGAAAATTTATTGATGTCCGGCATCCCAAATAGTCTACAAAGCATGGTCGCAACAAAACAATATGGAGAGGTGAGGGAACCAGTGCTGTATATACCATTTTTGTCCTTTCTGAGCGGCTCCTCTTTTCTGGGCCAATCTTTAGTGGTCTCTGCCACGTTTGGGTTCTCTGCTGCAAATTTCTTGACAAATTGTGCATTGTAGGTCGTCTGGGGTTCAAGAAGATGATACATAAGCTTTAAGTCTTGCGCGGTGAATGATCCTATGAGCCCATGTCCTTGAACCTTGAATTGTCTGTCGTGTAACTCTGCATTGTCAAGTATCCACTTGATCATATCTGTATATGGTAAAATTTTGGGTCTAGCTGCTATTCGGTGAAGAAATGAACATGCTAGCTCCTCTAAGGACGCCTCAGAAGAGCGTTGTGAGCCTGCGGCAGTATCAACCTTCATTGCTCTAGGATTTTCTTCCTCTAGCAGCCTATACATGCTTTCCCATGTCGAAATTCCTGCGTCCCTGTTGCAGGCAGTGTCTGTATACAAAGGCGCCATCTCCTTCGTCTTTTCCTTCGCCTCGGAGCCTTGAGCTTTATGTTTCTTTCCCATTTGCTCTTGAGTTCGGCTTTGAATCGTCTTAGCTCTTCGTTCCTGCAGATTACGAGCGAAGTGGAAATGACTGATTAAGAAAGGTGATGGGAGAGTTTTAAATGCAACAAATATATCAAATATGCCACTTTACATGAAGTAATTCTTTACAAAAGCACGCGTCTTCATTTCATTTAATAACTGACAACTAATCCATTTACTATCATTAAAAGCGCATGATCTTGAGTCAAATTATGGTAAGTGACTTTTCTTTCAATGACGTGCCCGAAGGATTCGTGATTAAGTGATTCATGATTTTCTTACGTAACATCGAGGATCGTGCCATTGCAAATCGCGCCAATCGCAAATCGCAAGATCGTAGATTGCACCATCGCAGCGATCGCAACATCGCAGGTCGCAACATCGCAGGTCACAACATCGCAGGTCGCAAAAGTTTTAATGTTTGCCAAATATTTCCAGTTTATTTCTGCGATATGCGATCTTGCGATCGGTGTTATCGCAGATTGCTAGATCTTGAAGTTTTTCCTTATGAGCATTACTTCATTGCGACGCGATGTTATGCTTAACACGAGGGTCTTGCGCATCCTAATATTATAGGGGAATGAAGGCATTTCCTATCTTTTTTGCAATGCAGTTTTAAAGACTTTTACCTTATCGTATACTTAGGTTAAAAATATTGAAAAGTCCTTTCTAAGCTTACGATGGTAACCTTATTTTGAAGAAAGGAAAAACTTGTTTTTCTCTTAAAATTTTAACTAAGGGTCCCCGTTCATTTAGTATATTGGACAACACTTAAATGAACAAGGGGGGTTGTTGCTGGCCACAACATAAGTAAATACTACAAAGGTGTTAAGATCCTACCTTAGATCCAGTGCTTGTTCATAGTAGTCATCCTCCAGTCATTCGAAAGAGTTACCTTTAAATACCTGCAATCACAAACAAGAAAACATTAAATAGCACCTCCATAGAAAATATTATAAATCATACCTATTATGGTGATCAAAGAATCCATAAAATAAACAATGAATTAATATCTTATTGAGAAAAACAAATATATTTGTATTAACTTTGAGAAGTAGAAAAACTTTACAAACTTTTCAGCCTTGATGTTGAACAAGTTCTTCCTGGGGTCTGAAACAGGAATTTCCTTTACTTTAACAAGTCTTGCACTCTTCCAAATGAGATATATAGAGGTATGTAATCTCTCCTCATAAACTCAACTAAAGAAGACTAAGTTCCACTAGCACTTTACCTCAAAAAATACTAAGCTTCTAACTCTATCCAGTTAACCAACTCAATGCTTCTTTTTATAGTGCAGAGGAGGAGGTTACAACTCCACCTATGAAGGGATAGAATCCTCCTTCAAAGGAATAAGCTCCTCACATCAAGGGGTTAGCTCCTTAAGGTATGGGATACATGAACCTTAAAATAGTGAACTTGCCACCTCAAGGTTCCTTCCAAAAGCTTCTAGAAATAACTGAAAGTGAATTTTTTCAGAGTACACTCGCGCATTTTTAACTTTTACAGGGGTCCACACCTTTAACATAGAGACAGTGTGGTCAAGCGTGCTAGAGACATGACCATTAGGTGCAAGACCACAAGTAAGACAAAGAAAAAGTGTGGAACCAGAGTTTTAGAAACTTTTGAAATCTTTTCTCTTATTTTCAAGACTTGATATGAGGAACTGATGTTTTAGACTTGCAGAGGAGATAAGTATGAGTGGTAATGAACTCATACAGATAGCAGAATATCAAGGTGACAATTTTCAGTGCACCAGGTCCGCAGACAATGGGTATATCTCTAAAGTCGACAATACATAACAAAATTAATGGCAGACAACCCTATGACTCATTTACAACTTCGCACCCACAAAATGCGAAGTCTTTACATCAGATTTACACTTTTTAGCTAAAATTTGGGCTTTTAGCCCCAAAACTTCCCTTCGGGGATCCCATGCCCAACAGGCCCCCAACACAAACTTCGTGACTCACCCTAGAGTCACTCTATCAATGCGAAGATCTTAGCACAGAGACCTCCCAACTCTGCCTGGACTACTACACGATCAGCAGTGCACTAAGCAGCTGCCCATTGCACTTCGTGGATGCGTTGTTCAGAGACTGCTCTCGTTAAGCTCCTGCCTTGCACTTGTTTATAGTCCTAGACCTCCTTTCAGATGCTTGGAGTACTAAGACTATGCTTCTATCAGCTAGTCAAATAGTTGGGCCACCTGTGTATGGCTTCAACCAACTGCCATTCACTCTTCTTGGAAAGAGTTCACCATTTAACTTCACCAACTACACCACACCTCCATCTATGACCACCTTAATAACGTACAGTCCCAGCCAATGCATTCTGAATTTTCCCTGGAATTTATCAAACTTACTATCATATAGTAACACCAAATTGTTCACCTTGAAGGTTCACAACTTAATATGTCGATCGTGCTAGGCCTTTTCGCACTTCTTTTGTACCTGTTGGTAAAAGCCAGCCAAAAATATTTCTTCCTCAAGTTCCTCCAACTATGCGAGCCTCCCCTCCAGGGTTCCGCGGTCCATCATATCTGTGAGAGATGTTATGCGTAGACCAGGCACGATGTATTCCATCGGTATTGCGACTTCCACTCCATAGACTAGTAGGAAAGGTGTCTATCTCGTCAGTTTCTTACATGTCATCCTATAAGCCCATGATACTATAGGTATGCGCAGGTCCCAATCGCTTCGCTATGCATTGCATACCTTGGTCAGCACAGTCTCCAGTACTTTTTTAAATGCTTCTACTATCTCGTTAGCTTGTGGGTGATACGGTGTGCTTTTCTGATGATACACCTGAAACTCTTTTGTCAGCACACTGATCGTCTCGCTCAGGAAATATGCACTGCAGTCCCTCATTAAGATTTTTGGACATCCAAATCATGTCAATACGTGTTCAAACAGAAACTTCGTGGCTGTCACAGCCGTGAAATCTTTTATTGGTTACACTTCTTCCCAACAAGTCAGGTACTTTGCCGTAGTAATAATATATCTCATGCCAATTTTTCCTTGAGGTTTGATAGGTCCTACGAAGTCAATTTCCCACTTTTCAAATGGCTACAACGTCACTTGCGGATTCAAAAGCATGTCATCCCTCCGTGATGGTTTACCTATTCTTTGACATACATCACAGGCCTTGCAATGTGCTTTTGAATCCTGATGAAGGGTCAGCCACCATAACCCTGAGCGAAGAATCTTTTGCAAGGTCTCTCTCCCTACATAATGTCCTCTCATAGCACCCCCATGAGCATTTGCAAGGACATTGCTTCATTCAAATTTAGGTACATACCTTTGAAGTATCTCATCATTCCCCATCCTATATAGGTGCCCCGCAGTGACAGAGAAATCTGCCGCGCACACCACTAGTTCCTTCTTTTGCTAGACGGATTACTCTTTCAGTGTAGTTCCAGTCATGAGAAAGTGGATTATATCTTCAAAATGTCCATCCGCTACATGCACAACAAAGAGCAGTGCATCAGGTAATCCATCTTCCACACTAGTAGGTTCCTCTCCTGTCTCACTGTGTGACAGGTGATCTGTCTTGCGTTTAATTGTCTAGGTTTCACAATAACTACAAAATCATATTCTTTGAACAATAAAATCCATCTGCATATGCGCCCCCCCAACACAAGCTTATTGACCAAGTATTTCAACACAAAATGATTTGTATACATTTTGAATTTCCCCCCTAGAAAGTAGTGCTAATATTTCTGGACCACATACACCATAGCCAGTCCCTCACGTTCAGTGGTGGAATAATTCTTTTCTACTTTAGATAATCTGCGACTTGTGAACGCTATAGGGTGATCCAAGCCTTCTCCACCCTCCTGTGTTAATACTACCCCCAGTGCTATACTCGATGCGTCAACATGGACATGAAACTCTTCCTCCTAGTTCAGGAAGACCAGAATTGACGCAGTGACCATCTTTTCTTTCAATACATCTAGGCTTTTCTTACAGTCATCATTCCAGCAGAACATGCATATTTTTTTTAACAATTTTTCCATCAACACGGTGATCTGGGCACAGATTTTGATGAACTTCCTGTAGTAACCCATATGTCCTAGAGTAGCGCATAACTGTTTCACACTTCGCGACGCTTCCAAATTTAGAATCACTGCAATCTTCGTGAGATCTACCATCAGTCCCTGTCTGCAAACCACATGTCCCAATAGGTTCCCAAAGAGAATGAGGAACGTACACTTCTTGAGGTTAAGTGCGATTTGGTATCTTCGGGAGGTATCCGACATCAACCATAAGCTCACTACATGGTGCTTAACCAACCCAAATACAGTCCAATCATCAAAATAAACCTCCACGAACTTGCGAATATATTCCCTAAATGCTGCAACAACCCAAACGGCATGATAATGTATTGAAAGTAACCCCAATAAGTTGCGAAGGTTGTCTTGCTCCTATCTTCCAGCATTATTTTGATCTTGTGGTACCCTGAGAACCCTTCAGTGAAAGAATATGCTTCATGCCCACCGACATTGTCCAACACCTCATCTGTGAACAAAGTCTGTTATGGATCATGCACACAAGCGTCATTCAATTTTCTAAGATCCACACGTATTCTTATCTCATCCTTATACTTCTTTTCCTGCGCCACCATTAGACTTACCTAATCGGATTCTTCCACCGACTCAATGATTCCTGCTGCGAGCATTTTGTCTAGTTCTATGCGGACCTTCTCCTTGTATTTCAGATTTAATTGGTAAGGCCTTTGCTTAACTGGCTTCGTGTTGGGTTTTAATGTGATCCTCATCATTCCTAAATCTCCAATGATTCCCTTTAAATCCGTAAATTTGGTTGGGAATAGGTCATAGTACTCACGGAGTAACTCAACATCCTTATCCACCATTATGTCATCCTAGTAGTCATCAAGAATTGCAAACTTAGGTTTGGCCTTCGTACCAATGTTCACCTACTTCGTTTTTACTAACGTAGTTATGTCAGGGTTCTCAATCTATGGTCCTTCAACCTCACAATGGCCTTCTATTTGTGGAATTTTAATTTTCCACGAATCTTTGTCTTCTTCTTCAGCAATTACATTATAACATTCTAGCACGCAGCTCAGCTGAGTAGCCCATTCAGGCTGAATCAATTCTACCGACTCCTATGGTATCCTAAAGATAGCTACTTTTACCTCTTATAGCACTTCATCAATAAACTGAAGGTCATCATTGATCCAGGATGTTTTCACTTATAGATGTACAGAAAAGAATTACATATAAAATTTCAGCTTAACACATAAATGTGCACATATGAAAAGAAGAATAAGACACATAAAAAGGCACAAAAAATAACATCAAGGCTTGATAACGGAGTTCGTCTAATTTGGACTACATCTTCAGACCGAACTCAACAATGGGGGGGGCTTTCTTATTAAATGGCATCAATAAATAGAGTTACAATTATCGATCTGTCCATAAAGAGGCTTATACCTCCAATCCACCTAATGGCTATGAAATGAATGTAGGAGATGGAGTGGTGTGCAGCACCAAATCTTCCCGCAACAATAGAAGAAGGTTGGAGTCGTGTAACTGTTCAAAACAGTTCAATAGATGCTCTTAGCCTCTGCGAAATATTGTGCTGACCCCATAAAGATGCCTCCTCATGCTCTTCCATCAGCTATGTTTTATAATGGCTTCTTTGGACAAAACCCCATTCAAATCAAGGTTGTCTGGTTAATAATGGAGGTTGGTAGAGTGGCAAGTGCAACTGCCACTCAAAATGGTATTTTTATCGTTGAACAATAAAGCTTCAAAAATCCCGAAAAACACTGCAAATCTGCCCAAAAACCATATGCCCAGACCTCAAATATTATTAAATCGGGCTTATAGTTGTTATCACGTCCATGTTGAGGTCACATATCAACATTTCGTTATGTCCCTGGTCAAGTCCTTCGGAAAGACCAAGCATCGATCGCCGATATCAACGTCGGCTGATCCAATTAATCGTTGTTCACAATGTCCATTCTCTAATATCCACACAGAGGTTTCGCCGATCCAATTAATCGTTGTTCACAATTTCCATTCTCTAATATCCACACACACACACAGATATATATATTATATATATATATATATTATAATATATTATATATAGATATAGATATAGAGATTAGATATAGATATAGATATAGATGTATAACCACCAATTGCAATGACCTATGATCCACTAATCCGATCTGATCGGAGATCTGCAATCGAGGGTTCCATGGTCCAATACTTAAGTCCACCCTCATGCGACCTCTGATTGCAATTTTCCTTTAAGGCTTTAAGACCCATTCCTAAAGGAAATTCCTCATTCTCTTTAGGATTGAGAAGCCCTTATTTTTGCAATAACTTCATCATCTGGACTCAGATTGAAGTACCATTTGCACCATTGGAATCAGGAAGATGAGATCTACATCTTGATCTTGAGTTGACTTCATTCTACCCACTTGGATTTTCAAAGTTTTTCCATGTCATTATATCTTAAGATCCACCTGGATCAATCCTCCCCATTGAGGAGCTTTTGAACCATCAAAAGCTTTTCATTAGTCAATTGGCAAGTGAGGGTATTGTGCCCTCACTTTCTCTTTCTCTAGCCATCTAGCCTTGCTGGGATGCATTCCCTTGAATCCAACTCGAAGGTATTCTACATCTCCTCGATGTGAAGTCCTGGTTCTTCTATCGAGGATGATGTCTTCGGGCAAGTCATCTAGATATTCAGGTACAAAATCATCGATGGTAGGAACTATGTCCACCTCATTAGTGTCCATGATCAAAGGAGGTTCATACAGCTTCAGGTTGTCCACATTCACTACTGAGTACATCTGCATATATACTCGCATGTCAAGACGAAAGGCATTGTTCCTAATCTTCTCCAATATGGTGAATCGTCCATACCAGATTGGCCAAAACTTCTTTCCTTCTCCCTTCATCCTGTCTTTGCTGATGTGGAACCACACCTTGTCACCCACTTGGAATTGATGGTCGACCCAATGTTTATCATTTCGAGCCTTGTAACGGGCTTGACTCTTTTCCAACTACTCTTTCACTACTTGGTGAATCATTTGGATTTGTTGAATGAACTGTTGAGCTTTGTCTTTATCATTATGTCCATTGCAGCCATCCTCCCTTCCAAAGACCATGTCTAAAGGGTCCTTTGGCAGGTAACCAAAGCATGTCTCGAGTGGTGAAAATTGTGTCAATGAATGCGATGCTCAGTTATAGGAATGTTGTATATAGGGGATATATTCATCCCACAACTTGGGATGCTTCCCACAATAGCCTCTTAATAGGTGTACCATGGTATGGTTAACAACCTCTATCTGCCCGTTAGTCTGCGGGTGAAATGTCATGCTTCTTTTCAATTTTGTATCCATCATCCTCCACAAGCTGATCCAGAACTCCCCAAGGAAGCGAGACTCTCCATCCGACACAATTGATGAGGGTAATCCAAAGTGGACCCAAACATACTGAAAGAAAAGAGAAGCAGTCTACTCTACAGTAATCTGCTTTTTACAAGGCATAAGAATACACATTTTTCTAAACCGGTCAATAATGACATACAAATAGTCGTGACCCTTCCTAGACAAAGGTAGACCTCCTATAAAGTCCATTGACACACTTTCCCATGGACAACTCGGAATAGGGAGTGGTGTGTAGAGCCCAAGTTTTCTATTAGAGAGCTTTGAAACAGAACACATCACACACCCCTTTACATAGCGAGTCACAATGTTTTTCATATGAGGCCAAAAACAAAATCTTTGTACATGACTTAAAGTCTTCTCGACACCAAAGTATCCAGACACAAGAGAGGTGTGGGCCTCTCGAATTACATGCACTCTTTCTCCTATGGGAATACACAATTTACCAAGGTGATACAACAATTTCCCCTGCAAGTGATAGTTGTCCACCTATAAACCATGGGTTAATTTTGCATAAACCTCCTTAAAGTCATCATCGTTAGCATATTGTTCAGCATAACTTTCAAAATACAACAAAGCATTATGCAAAATAATAGAAGCATAAATAGGAGGGTGAGATAGCATATTGGCCACTTTATTGCTAGTGCTCTTCTTATACTTTATTACCAAATGAAACTATTGAAGGAAGCCCATCCACTTGAAATGACAAGTTTGCTGCAACTTTGTTTGTGACTAAAGGTACTGCAAGGGTTGATGATTTGTATGGATGATGGTCTCCTTGCCAATCAAGTAGTGTTTCCACATTTTCACACTCTGCACCAAGGCATAAAGCTTCTTGTCATAGGTGGGATAGTTTATCACATCTTGAGAAAACTTCTTAGAAGGGTAACAAATTGGCTTCTTTTGCTGCATCAGTACAGCTCCCATGGCATAACTGTTGGCATCAGTTTTGATCTCAAATGGCTATTGGAGATCAGGTAAGGCTAAGACTGGCATGGTTTTGATTTTCTCCTTCAATGTTTCGAAGGACTTCTGTTGTCTTCCTCCCCATTGGAATACCTATTTCACACTTGCCAATGTGTGCAAAGGTGCTGCAGTAATAGAGAAATTAGCAATAAATCTCCTCCAATACTGAACTGCACCTAGAAAGCTACGAACCTCAGTTACGCTAGTAGGCTTAGGCCAATTTACAATTGCTTCAACTTTAGCAAGATCAATTTTTAACTAACCATGGCCAACAATATGACCTAGGTAACCCAAAGAGGTTTTCCCGAACTCACACTTTGACAATTTTACAAAGAGTTTTTCTTTTCTTTAGCACATCAAGCACTTTCTTTACATGACCCATAGTTCAAACCAACACTTGCTGAAAACTAATATATCATCTAAACATACAAGAACAAACTCATCAATGAAAGGGTGAAATATATGATTCATAACCCGCATATAGGTGGTTGGAGCGTTGCAAATCCCATATGGCATTACCATCCACTTGAACAGCCCTTGCTTGGTTTTTAAAGTGGTTTTCCACACGTCTTGCTCCACAATTCAGACCTAGTGATAGCCACTATGTAGATCCAATTTTGTAAAATATACAACAGTTTTTAATTGATCCAATAAATCATCTATGCATGGAAGGGGATAGCGATTTTTCACTGATATTTTGTTGAGTGTGCAGTAGTCCATGCACATCCTCCAGCTTCCATCCTTCTTAGGAACTCAGACAATTGGCGACCCACATGGAGAGGAGCTCAGCCTGATCACGCCTTGGTCCATCAAATCCTGCACTTGATGCTTGATCTCCTCCATTTTGATTGCTGACATTCTGTACATGTCGATATTCCACAGAGGGGCATCATGCAATAGGTGGATCTCGTGTTGGATCTCCCTCTGTGGAGGTATTCCCGTAGCTCCTGAAACAATACATCATAATCAATAATTAAATCCATCAATTCTTGTTTATGCTTACCATTGCAACCTTGGAACGCGTCTGTGAATTCAGCCTCCTTTTCCCTAATGACCATAAGCGTGCACGCCTTGCTGGAGTTCACTAGTTGTTTCATCTGTCTAGTGCTTACAAGGTTGGTGTTAATTTTGTTTTGATGAGCCTGCACTATGTACTCTATCCCATCCTTAGTGATGTGGTATTTATTTTCATGGTGGAAAAAGATAGATTTTCTGTCATACGGGTAGGGGCTCCCCAATACCATGCCACAGATTTCCAATGGTATAACATCGATCTCTACTTCATCTACCAACTTTGAAGCAATCAAAAACTTCACCTTGCACTGTTGGGTTACATTCAATTTAGCTTTATCATATATCCATCCCAGCGGGTAAGGCTTTGGGTGCAGTTTTGTTTCTAAGCCTAGCTTCTTTACCAGAGATTCTACAATTAAATTTGCTTGCGACCCCATATCAGACAGAGTTTCTACTTTGGTATGGTTTACTACTACTCTGATATGAAATAATTCAATCCTTTTTTTATCATTCAAAATGGACTCATCTACCAATGCTTCATCTCCTGAATCTGATCCAAGGTCTTGTTGTGTTTTTGCCACTGTTTTCTGCTTCCCTTTTTCTCCATACTTCTTTGGAAACTTTTTTGGGTTCTGCTTCCAACAATGATCATCATCGTGGCCCTCTTTCTTGAAATGATTGCAATAAGGCCACTCTCCTTCTTTGGATGTTGTTGTTTTCTTCTCCTTTCCTTTCCATTTCTCTTTGGACTTGCCATTGGGAGGTTTGGACGATGGCTTTCGAGATTGGTCCTCTCTTTCATTCTTTCCCTTGTTCTTAATATAAATTGCTTTCGCACTAGATGCGTCAATAGTCGTTGGTTCAAATAACAATAATGAATGCCACATATAACTATGCAGTGAGCCAATATACTTAGTTACAAATTCAAGTGTATCTAGTGCAATACCCAAATTCAGTGCTTGCTTCCTAAATTCTTCTGTAAAACTCTGAACATCCTGCCCTTTGCCTTGCCTTAAATATTTACAATTCATTAAAGATTTCTATTTGTATCCTAAGGGATAAAACTATTCCCTTAACATAGAAGTAAAATCAAACCATGAGAAAAAGAGCTTAACCACATTTTTACTGCTCTACAATTTACTCTCCCACCAAACAAGAGCTTTGCTGCCCAGCCATAGGGAGGCCAGCTAGATTTTCACCTCATCCTCTACGATTTGCTGAATTCGTTAATAACCTCAATTTCCTATTCCATTGTTAATATTTTCTACGGTATTGTCACCATTAACATAGAAAGATCAAATTTAACATTAATTTAAAAAAAAAAAAAAATCGATGCATCCTTTGGATTTCTCTGATTATGGTGGTGTGGGGAAGAAGAAACTTCACCACTAGAAGGAGAAGGAGGGGGTTCTTCTCCATCATTCCCATGTGTTGAACCTTGTCCTTCTGGATTCCTCTCTTCAGCTTTTTACAGTCTTATAACCCACTGACTGATATTCTCTACCATTGAATAGAAAGTCTTTCTGAAATTGTGCTCCTTTTCAATACAAGCTTCCTCTTCATCCATGTTTCTTCTTTGAGGTGCACGTCATGTCTTTGGATCGAAAGGTTCTAGATTCCCTTCACCTCTTTGAAGCCTGCCTCTTTTTAGCATACAAACATGCAATTAACATCTAAAAACCCTTGCTCTAATACCACTTGATCCAGGATGTTTTCACTTATAGATGTACAGAAAAGAATTACATATAAAATTGCAGCTTAACACATAAATGCGCACATATGAAAAGAATAAGAAGACACATAAAAAGCACAAAAAAGAAAACCAAGGCTTGATAACAGAGTTTGTCTAATTTGGACTACGTCTTTGGGCCCAGCTCAACAATGGGAAGGCCTTTCTTATTAAATAGCATGAATAAACAGAGTTACAATTTTCAATCTATCCATAAAGACGCTTATACCTCCAATCTGTTTGATGGCTATGAAATCAATGGCAGAGATGGAGTGGTGTGCAACACCAAAGCTTCTGGTAGTAATAGAAGAAGGCTGGAGTCATGTAACTGTTCAAAATAGTTCAATAGATGCTCTCGGCCTATATGAAATAGTGTGCTACCGCCATAAAGGTGTCTCCTCATGCTCTTCCATCGACTGTGTTTTATAATGGGTTCTCCAGATAGAACCCCATTCAAATTGGGTTTGTCTGGTTAATAATGGAGGTTGGTAGAGTGGCGGGTGCAACTACCGCTCAAAATGGTATTTTTATTGTTGAACGAAAAAGCTTCAAAAATCCCAAAAAACACTACAAATCCGCCCAAAAACCATATGCCTGGAACTCAAATATTATTAAATTGGGCTTATAGTCGGTATCGGGTCCTTGCTGAGGTCACAGATCAGCATTTCAATGTGTCCCTACTCAAGTCCTCACGAAAGACCGACCGCAGATTTCCGATCGCCGATATTGGCATTGGTCGATCGCGTCGACATCCCGCACATATATTTCCCTGGGCATCTGTTGGAGGTTCTGTTGATTGCAGTTTCCATTTGCCAATATCCACACACACACACATATATAACTGCTGACTGCGATGACCTCCGATTCACCGATCCAATCTGATCGAAGATCAACGATCAGGGGTTCCATGGTCCAATGCTTATGTCTGCCCTCATGCGACCTTCGATTGTGATTTTCCTTTAAGGCTTTAAGACCCATTTCTAAAGGAAATTCCTCAGTCTCTTAAGGATTAATGAGCCCTTATTTTTTCAATAACTTTATCATCTAGACTCAGATTGAAGTACCATTTGTGCCATTGGAATCAAGAAGACGAGATCTACATCCTGATCTTGAGTTGACTTCATTTTGCACACTTGGATTTTCTGAGTTTTTCCATGCCATTATATCTGAAGATCCACCTGGATCAATCATGAACCCTTCGTGCAGAATATCCCATTCACCTGTCCCATGGCAGAGCTCCGTCTCTATATACCAATTCATGGGCATAACATCTAGGGTATGATAGAACAGGTGCACCCACTCAGGTTGTGTCTTTTCTCCATAGACCTTCGTCCACTTGGCCAAGTGTGCATGTGAATCATCCCATCCATTGTAATTAGCTGTCAACCACACTCTAGGATTCCCAAACTATCTGCGCATCATTCTCCTCCACTCACGCCAGTCCTAAAAGCTTCCTTTGTGTGTACCCAACCACCTCGTGAGCATAGTGCACATTACCCAATTCAAGGCTTGGAAACGTTTCTTTTCTGCCACCTCCCTTTAAAACTTATCTAGGAAAGTATATACCTCACTTAACCCATCATAAGTAGGCAGATCCCTCACTTTCATCGATATACAGTGCAACAACCTTGTCATCGTATTACAATTCAGTGTAGTCACCTCATGCAACCAGTTCTGCCATCACTCCATTTCCTCATCTGAATCAAAAGTACAGGAGCTCTCGTGCTCCCATGCAAGTCGTCCATCCATAGTGGGATTCACCCAATCCTAGTTTCACACTATTATCTTATGAATGCAGTCCAAATCATCATCACTTTCATAGTCATGCACTGGCTTTGTATAGCGCGCTCCTTCAGTAGGGTCCAGAGGTATAACTACGCATAGTGACTTATTTTCAAAAATCATCTTGCGCTTCTTCAGATTAATCACCCCGTTCATGTCAATCGCCCAATCAATTCCTAAGATCACGGGGTATGGATTGTTGTCATAAACAATCTTTATTACTTCAAAGTCTGCTAGCGTGCTTGCTCCCTCAATATCCACAGTAATTCCCTGCAATCTCTCCATGGGTATTATTTTTTGCTGGTTCACTATTTGCAGCTGAATAGGAGACCATTGTAGCGTAGATTTCCCCATTCGCTCCCATGTTTGGTTCGACATAAAATTCGTATATGATCCAAAATCTAGAATTACTTGGTCCATCTCATATTCTCCAATATGTGCGGTTAACCTCATTTCTCTTCTCGTCCTTGTCTTATGCTTTCTAATCTTCGAGACTACTGGCAGTTTTCCTGGCGTGGTCCCAACGCATCTATTAATGAGTTCTTGTAATACCTTTATAGCCTTACTGTCATGCAGTAACTTCATGCATGTTTCCAGGAACGTCATAAGCATAGATGGGTCCATTTCTGGCTCTAGTCTATCTTTGCTTCCTGAAGTGGAGGCATCAACGAGGCTCTTCTTAGCTTCCATGAAGGTTTCCTTAGCATGCTCCAAAGCAAACTCCCCTTCTTTTGTCGAAGCTTTGTGAACCTAGGTACTATCTTCAAGATGTTTTCCTTTGTCATCTCCTGTCTTAATTCCACCTCAAAGCACAATGTTCACACTCAGATCTTCCTCGCATGGCTCAGACCCCAACATCTGCAGGTTCTAAGTCGGGGGAGGTGGTAGCACTCCCTTGTCACATATCTTAGCTATCAACATAGGACAATATTTTGTCTCATGTTCAAAAAAGGTACAATACAGACATGATGGATGCCTTGGGTTCATACAATCGCGAGCATAATGTCCCAGCGCTCTGCAACTGTAGCATATCAGTTGTCTACGACCTCTTCCAGTTCCTCCTCCACCTCAGCCTGTTATGCGCCCCTAAAATCTTGTTTGCGCCACTCCTGCGTTCTAGTCTAGGGGTCGCATTTTGACCTAAACTCTGTAGGTGGGAGTTATATCCATCATTAACTCATAGCTTCTACAAGTGCACTCTTCATCTCACTTTGACCTACAAAAATTATAGAACAATTGCTGCGAATTTTGTGTATACTTCTGAAAGAAATGCAAGTTGTCCATAGCATGTTTCCCTCCTATTTGAAAAAACGTGCAGCACAAAGCAGGCACTGTGCTAGCTCTTGCTTGTGCCTCCGATCTTAGTGGCATCAGTCCTCCTCCTGTGAGGTAATTTTTGAACACCGCGTAGTGATCCTTATCATGACCCTGACCCTTGCATTTTATGCACCACACCTCTTCGCACACTTCCAGGTGAGCTATCCTGTCCTGTTTCAGACTCTGCATCTAGGTTTTTCAATTGCGCATGGACCTGCTAAAATCCCAAGTTAGGATCCTGCATCGGGGTCTCCTGCAGCCTCATCATGATCTCTAAGGCCTCTACCTGAGACATCAACTTCTTTTGTAATAGCGTGCTCCTTAAATATGGCATTAACGATGCTACAAACCATTTGTGATGTTGTCCATCCGTCAGGTTCATATTGGCTTCACGAATCATACACTTCAACCTCTGACCCATCCCCCAAGAAGTTTTGCCTACTAGTATCATCATTTCTTTGAACCCAATGATCAACTATTCTTTAGATGTCGGCCTGCTAAATTATCTGTTTAGTGTTGTTTGAATATCCACAATTCCCACATTTGGATTATCATTTGAGTGCTTAATATACCAAGTCAGTGCGTGGTCCTGCAGGGCACTAACCAGTGTCACTTTCTTTGTATCGTCATCTGTAACTCCCTGCGCTTCCCATATAGCTCTTACCATGAACTAAAACTGGTCCGGATCTTAATTTCCCAATCCCTTGAACACAAGCTTTCTTTTGCTTTCCGTATTGAGTCACAGTGGTGGCGGAGGTCGTACGGGTGAAGATGGAGGTGATGGTGGCGATGTCGGTTGGGGTGGTATGTGCTGAATCCTCTACCTTATCAAATGGATCGCATTTCATAGAGAGACCTTCATGAGCTCTTTCTCATTCCCTCGCAGAGGTGAAATCAAAGGGCTATTCTCTGGTCCCTTACTTCCTTCGCTTTTGTAGGTTTTTCTGCTTTGTGTAGCTCCGAACATCAAGGTAATTGCATAACCCTCTTTTCACACAATAGCATTTTAATCCAAGTATTCAGAGACTTTACGTACTTACCTCGCAGTCCCTTGAGAAGGCATCTCTTTGCCTCACTATAGCTGACTAAAGTATCTACTTCGAACTCAGTAATGAATCCTCCTATAATTTGATTGAACCAATGATCAGCAATGCGTATCTAATCCTGCGATGCTTCCAATCTATGCACCAAATTTGGGGTTCGCACAATAAGACCGTCGAGCTTCCACCTTCCTTAGCTATATGCTAGCTTCACAATTCACTCGTACAAGACAGTAGGGAAAGATGCGAAGAAGATTTCATGGATCTCTATGTACATGTAGCAATATAACCACTCTTTTTTTCTCAGACATGGATTCCTATTCTCCTGCACTGTGAACTCGTGAATCCTCCTGTCCAACCAACCTTCAATTTCCTTCTTAGTTGGATTCCAATGATATGAAATCAAACATCTCTATGCAGATTCCGGTCCTGGAAACAGAACCATTTGTTGGCTTGAGGGGGCCCGACCCAGGTTTGGAGTTAATTAGCCAAAAAAATCCCTACACTATTGGCCCTTTCAGCAATAGCCCGCAGTGCGCAGACTGAAGTCTCACCCGAAGCAGTATGGGGGGATGCTGGAACCAAGTTTCCGCACCATCGAGATGTCTGAGGGATCAATTAGTCCAACTGTGAATACCTTCACACAGGCCACTCTGCACACTATCCTGACCTATGATACCCTTGCAATATATTATAACCGCCTTCGCATACCCCTCACCAGGGGCTGAGGTGCTTTTGTGCTGCTATGGAAGCGATCTGCACTATTTCCCCAAATTACACTACATATCTTACTTATCTTCTTACATATGTTAGTTAACTTCGTGTAAAACGATACTTTATCACACATTTACTTAATCCACACAATCATATAAGTTCATGCACCATATAAACAATGAAAATGAAATTCATACCCAATATACTCAAAGCATGAAAACATGAAATAGATACATAGAATTGATGCGAAACTTCTCTTTATTCATGCTTCAATGGTTACACACTCAACTCACCCTTCACACTCAGCTGTAGGGGTCCGTGCACTCAATTGTAGACTACTAGGCCTCTACACACTCAATTGTAGAGCCTTCTCCTACTCTACGACCCAAAGACGTGACTCTACACTTAGACAAGACTCAATTCTCCATTATTCTTCTATCAGTAACTGATTTACAACTTATAGCCTCACTCTATTTATACAAATCCAACAATACATTATAAAATTTAGGATGGATAACCCTATGACTCATTTACAAATTCGCACTCTGCCCCCACAAGATGTGGAGTCTTTACATCAGATTTACACTTTTTAGCTAAAATATGGGCTTTTAGCCGCAAAACTTTGCTTGGGGGATCCCGTGTCAAATAGTCATCCTTCGAAGTCTTTCATATTTTTAAAAGCAGGGACAACTGGGGAACAATCATGGATATAAATAGAAAGAGTGAGAGGGGGTACTTTCCAATTGAGTTTAGGAAAGCCAGTGCTCCTACTTTTGATGCAAAAGTTAAGAAATCATAGGATGCAGAATCATGACTGCTTGGGATGAAGAAGTTATTTAGATTGCATGATTATTCAGAGAACATGAAGGCAAATATTGTTACGTTTAGTCTCAAGGGAAAAGAAAATATCTGATTGAAATTTGTGAAGCATGTCAAAGGTTTCAGGGAAGAGGAGCTGAGTTGGCATGAGTTTAAAATAATGTTCATGAAGAAGTACTTATCTCATATATATTATGATGGGAAGGCCAAGGATTTCTATGAGTTAAAGATAGCTTCCATGGCAGATGAAGAGTATACGACCAAGTTTCTAGAGTTGTTGAGGTATGTTCCCTACCTCAAGGATGAGAAGGAAGAGGTCCATAGGCTCATCAGTGGATGACCAGTAGCATTTAGTGATCGAATTGAGTATGATGAGCCTCGATTGTTGGAGGAATTCAGTGAGAAGTTGAAGCGTTGTTATGAGCGGTTTAAGCACAAGTATAATCCTAAGCAAGATTGGAAAGGTAATGAGAAGACTAAAGGAAAGTAGCCTCAGAAGCGAGTAAGCCCTCAGGATGCAGGTTACAAAGATAATGTGGGACGCCATAGGAATTTCAATACAATTGAGAAAGGACATGGATATCAACCTAAGAGGTAGAAAAAGGGTGATGGCATAAAGCCTTTGAAATGTTGGACTTGTGGTGGAGAGAATCGCAAGAGATATTTTCCATCAAACTAGGGTGGAAGGCATCATACTTACAATGCTTAAGAGGCATAGGAAATTGGAGATGTTGTTCAAAGTATTCCTCATATTTATGCAATGGTGGATAGCAAAAAGGTTGATCATCAAGCATCCATTATCGAGATGGAAGGGAAAATTTTTGATCATGTTGTTTCTAATTTTATTGATCCTAGATCAAATTATAGTTATATCATTCTTATCCTGGTGGATAAGTTTTTCTTGAATAAATAAGTTCATGTCGAATCTTGGTCAGTGCAATTGGATATGGGACCAAGGGAAGAGTTCATCATTGGGTGAGATATTGTGCATTTGAGATGAATGGTATGCCTACCTCAACACATCTAAATGTGTTTCCTTTGGGATCATACAGTATGATTTTGGTCATGGATTGGTTATTCATTCATGAGACTAAAGTGGACTACTATGAAAAATATATTGAGTTCCTTTATGTTGATAGGGAAAGGAGAATTTTGTAGGGAAAGGAGAAGCATATATCAGTGAGAAAACATAAGGAAAATTAAAAAATATTATAATATAAACAAAATTAAGAATCCATACATCGTCAAGAGATGAAATTAACTAAAGTTATAAATCTAAAAAATATCAACTCTAATTCTTCATAAGAATAATCAAATTAGCAAGAAATTTGTTGTTGTTGGTCTGTGTTGGTTAATTAATCAGTGATCAGAGATTGTTAAAGGTGATTTTATGGTAATTAGGGTGTGCGATTGAGGATATATTTATTTTCTTTATGAAAGAGAGTGGCCTTCATGATTTCAGTTTGAAAATGTAATGAAATACGAATCAAGTAGGTAAAGCGAGTGGAAACTTGAAAATTAGGGGTTTTAGCTCCTTCTAGTAGTGGTTGGTAAACAATGAGGGGTTGGAGCTACTTTCAGTAACATGTGATAAATTATGGGTAGTAGCTCCTTTCTGTCGCAATTAATGAATCAGGGGTAGTAGCTCCTTTCTATGGTAGGTCATAAATCAAGGGTAATAGTTCCTTTTAGTGGTAGATGATAAATTGGGGGTAGTAGCTCCTTTCATTGGTAGATGATAAATTAGGGAGTAGTATCTTCCTTCTGGTTGATACCAAAGAAAATTATAAAATACAATTGAAGCTTGTTTTTGTGAAATCAATTGAAGATAATATTTAAGTCTTTATGTGTTGAATACATTCTTCTTATGTTCATGCTTAGTTGAATAGTTTGTTAAAGAAACTGTTGATTTTTCTAGTATTCCTTTGTAAAAGAAAGCTTTAAAATTCCCACAATACTTATCCACCACCCCTCTTAGTATTGTCCTAATTTCTAACATTATGTATGTTCTACAAACTCAATGATAAAACTAGTAGTAATTAGGTGTTGTTGATTAGGTTGATTATGCAAAATTCATACATAACATTGTCATTCTACGAGTTGATGTTTCAATGATGGTGTTAGTATGAGGAGCCTATATACATCATGCATCTAACAAAATAGTGCATTTTCATCCTTTAGAATTTCATCCATTCTGTGTGAATATGGTCAGTGACACTACATATTAAATCTAATGAAGAAAGTCCATTATGTTGTATAATTGTGGTGTCTTCTTTGTCATTGCTAAACAAAATCTAGATGGCATATTATAATTAGTTGGAATGATTGATTTCTTTGACTTAAAAATCTGCATTATTTTCTTGAAGTTTGTAATGTTGCATAGTGATGTATGGTTAGATAAATATGCATGTCAATGAAATATCATTTTGCATGGATTAGAACTGTGGTGGATGACAATGTTTGGATCAAAATAGATATATTTATTAGAAGGTTTATTTCCATT
>APFE030720800.1:0-19282 GCA_000404065.3 Pinus taeda | reverse complement strand
GCTACAAGCAAAAAGAGAAAAATAACGATGGACATTGCTAAATCATCCACAAAAGAAAGAAAAAGCAGAAATGAACCCACTACCCAAGATGTATTTCCCTGAATAAGGATAATAGAGATAAGAACACATGTAGTTTCATGAATAGAAATAATTATTATAAATACTTTTGCAATGAATAGAGGTAATCGTTATATATACCATTAATGAACAGACGGTGTTCACAGAAATGGAATCTGACGGCCTCCTTTTCTGAAATCCCATCACGTCTCCTCGATCACCACTTGAACGACCACGTCCTCTCGCTGGAAGCCACGAGGTTCTGGATTCTCCGTGTGCATGCTAAGTGGTTAAGCAGCAACTCTCACTACGAGCTCTCTCCACGGATGGAAAACATCCTATAACTTTTTCAATTTCACTATTTTCCATAATACATCATAGCCGTTTTATCCACCTGTAATCGATAGCCTCGGATACCCTCCACGATCTTTTATTCCAATAAATGTGTGTTTTAAATACTTTCTCCTGACTTGGCTGATGTCCGTTTTCAAGATTTGAGTGCCGTTGTTCTCTGATGTGGCACGGTCACTGATTTCAAATTTGTTAAAGTCGGTTAACATGTATTTCATGTTAACGTTTAAATTAGAAATTTTAGCTTTTATATATAGTAAAAAGTCATTAATCAAAATAAAAATAGAAATTTTCCAATTACAAATATGGTAAAATATATTAACAATTGTTTTAAAACTATCAAATTTGTTAATCATTTTTTTCATATTAGCAACTTAACTATACATTTGATATTAACAATTTTAGAGATTGTTTATAAAAATTAGCAATGCAACTCAATATGGAACACTTTACTATTTAGCTTTTATATTAAATATATTAATTGTTTGCGTCAATAATATAGATATTTTTTATGCTTTAATATTGAATAGAGGACTATATATATAGTTATTTAATATAATAATCACAAAATTTTTACTAGGTAATCAAAGTTGGAATGTTCAATGCAATTATTTCAATAAAGTTCTCTGGTTCCTCTACTAAGGGTGAATGAGGAAGAATTTCTCCTTCTTCTTCGGGTGATTCTATTTCTTCAATTACAATTTGTCCCCTTGTGGAAGAAAAGAAAGAATCTCTTTCGGATTCAATAGGTGGTATGGAAGAGTCTACTACTGTCTCTTGGATTCCAGGAATCCTAGAGCTGGGAGTATGAGTTGGAGATGATGAAGGTGTCTCTTGCCTATTTCTTGGAGTGGATGGGGTTGTGAAAATCGAACTTCTAGCTCCAGCTAAAAACCTTCCCCTAGAGTCTCTTGCTCTATGCATATAATTTTTATATTTTCTTTCAAGTTAGGATAATAATTCTCTTTCTGATCTTCCAGGTCACTCTAGGTGCAAGAAGAGAGCATACTCAAGGGACTAGTAAACCAACAACTTTCTCTTTTTTGATCCTCCAGTTCACTCTAAGTGCAAGAGGAGAGCATACTTTGAGAGGTTATTAATTTTCCTTTCTTGAAATTTTCTTGTTTTATCTTTTTTTTTTTAATTGACTACCTAATTTTCTGTTCCCCGACAACGGCGCCAAAATATTTGGTCAATTTAGTGTTTCTAAATTGATTTCATTAATTGTCAACCCGGGGCTCGTAAGCTGATGAAGTGAAGGTGTACTATATGTACTTAGGAAACCTCTTAAATCTTTTTGTCGTTTGGGGGTGTTGTTTGTGGTCAAATTATCTTCTTAAGATGGGATGGAGATTTTATAAACAGATGAGTGATAGTGTGTGTAAGGTGATTTCTATGTGAGTGAGTGTGTGTTACTGGTGGTTTCTAACTACCTTTTAAATTTGCAAAGGAAAAATCCTGAAAGAAATAACTTGAAATGAAATTGAAAGCAAAATAGAAAAAAAACCACTTTCTAATAGCACTAGTCACTACTCATGCTGCTGCAATAGAAAGATAAGAAAAACTACTTTAAAGACCAGTTATAATGTTTAACTCTTCCTAACTCTCTGCTTCCAACATATGGTACTATGTGAAGCACGATTAAGAAGTAGTTAGAAATAAGTCTGAAAAGTACTCAAAGCAAGCTGTAATTTATTATTATTCTGATCTCTTAAGGATGAACAGCTTATGATAAAGAGACCATCAATATGTTAGCATACAACTTGAGAAACTAAACTAGAAATCAACTAGGAAAACAAAGTAAAGGCAGCAACTTATGAATATGACAACTGAAAATACTATTAGAGATAAAGAAAATACACAAAGACACACAATCCCGGGTTAACACCTGCAAAAGACAGTCCTGATCAGTTTAAAGTAAATGCTGGAAATGGAATGACAGTAAAAGTAAACCAAATCTGTACATGTGTTAAAAAAAAGGAAAATTGTTGAATTCAAAAGAAGGAAATGGCAAGAAAATAAAAGTAAATTACTGTACAAAGGCTGTTATGAACGGGGGCCCTCCATCCACAAAGCCCAAAGAAAGATCAGCTACGTAAGAGAGTCAAAACAGCAGTCTTCTTATTAATTCATAATGCAGAAATTACAGTCAAAAAGTACTGAAACAACAGCTTCAAAACAGAGTTTCTGTGCTCACTAAAAGCGTAGCAATTACATAAATGAAACAACTAAAGACTAATCCTTAAGCGTGCGTAGACGCTGGATTTTATAAGCAAGTAAACAACTGCCTACTGCGTAAAACATTTGACTGGAAATTAACTAACAGCATGCTAATTAAATGGTTCAGCAACACGTCAATAGGTCCGTGGATGATCTGGAAGGTACGGTCATTATGGAGGTTGAATCCAAGGTTGGATCTTGTCTCCCATGACCTGCGTAGAGTGGAGGAGTTTCCATCTGGAGTGACGTGTCCTTTCAGCTCACACAACACCGTTTGAGCTGACTTTGTTGACCAACATTGGATCCTCATTGACCGGAGGTATGCGTGGCGTTGCTGACCAAGCTAATAGCACAGGAACCTTCAACACCTTCATTCCCACGTGCCCATGTGATTCGTTTCTCAAAATGACACGTGGAACATGGAGATCAATGAAAAGGCTGCAGAATTGCTGAATGGCTGCGGATTTGCCAGACAGCTACGGAAACCCTGTGCATATGTCAAAAATCTAGACAAACAGTCAAACATTTAGCAAAGTTAACCAATCATGCTTAAAGACATCAAATGTAATGATATGGGTAATTTTATGAGGAAAATAGGGCAAAAGAGAGGGATAAGTGAGGAAAAGCTGTAGGTAATGATGGATAACTAGGTGCAAGTTAGAGGCTCTACAATTCCAAAACATGAACCAAGCCTTTGGTTCATGTATATATTCTCGCAATGATGCATTTCCCACTACCTATACATGAGATCCTAGAGTGAAGTGCTTCTTCTTTCTTCAGACTATAGCCCGTACATGTTGAATATTTCAGATCAACTTTCAAGTCACATCCAAAATGAGTGGAAGGTTTTGGATCTTCGCACACAACACTAAGATTTCGATTGGAATGTTTTCGATGTTTCCAAATCCCTCACCCATGTAATATTTCTTAGGTTTTCCATTTTGAAATCCTTTTCCAATGGAATACTTATGATATTGGCCCTTCTCAATGGAAGATCTTTTTTCATAGCCCATTCCAATGGAAGATTATCATTCTGGATCCCCTCCAACAAAAGAATTTTGTCACCGGCACTAGTTGGGTGAAACGTTTTGACGTCATATACAACAAGACAAAGACATTTGACACTATAACTTTCTAGGGGAAACTTCCATCATAGATCCATGTCAATGGATATTTTCCCATCTAGGGCTTGTCCATACACTATTTGTATCAGAGTTGGCCCACAACTATCATGGGGTACCAATATCTCTGGACCTTCATTTATCACAATTGTGGGTCACCTACAAAACCATTTTTATGGATCAAATACAAAACACCCTTGCCATTGATGTTCATTTTCTATTCCAAACACTATCAATATCAAAGTTGGCCCATAGGCATTATAGAATACTATATCCTTTGACCTTTTCTCACCATGATTATGGGTCAACCACACAAAGCCCTTCTATTCATAGGCTCATATTCAAAAAAATCTTCTCATGAGGGAACTTGAGATGATGAGTACCATTTCTTCCTAACGGAAGAATCTTGATCCGAATGGAAAGTAGTATCCACACATTGTATGTACCCATGGTATTCTAACTTAAGAAGGCACCTAGAATACCATAAATGATGGGCCTCACCTTGTGAAAGGACAAGTGTGTCCTCCAAAATGTAGGATAAATGATTTATGCATTTTATAAAGAATTATTTTCTTTTCATATATTGTTAGGTATTCAGTGTGTGTATTTTCTATTTAAGGTTTTTATAAGAATTGTTTCAGAGCATATTTGTATGCTCTCTCTCCTCCTCTCTGTCAACATTTATGGTTCTTAAATCTTACACCCCAAGAAATGTATCAATCTTCCCTATTTTCATCCATGGATTCAACCATAAATATTTTCCCACATATGGGTAACCATGTCCTATAATATAAGGGATGGGTTGAATATTGTGAAAAAAGAAAAACATATATTCCTAGTTAGGTTAGGTCCATAAATATTGGAAATAAAGCCCATTTATGTCAACATATTAGTTGATACTTTATTATGAAAATTATTTGAGTGGAAAATATGCTTGAAAGCATAATATCATGGGGGATGTATAATAAAGTAATTCCCCTTGATGTCTCGTGTACATCTAATTTCATTGAGTTATAGTTTCTTGAATAAGTAGTATCAATTTTGGAGAGCATATTAGTTGAGGACTCTCTTACCTATAGAATAACCATAGTTGGTTTTTCTTCAGAATTTTATTTTTTATATCTATTTGTTTCTTTCATTCATTCATTTGATAATTTATGATAATATATTCTTTAGGTATTTGAGGGGGTGGGGTGGAACATGTTCATCATCAATGCCATTATTATTAAATTCACTAACATTTCTCTCAACTCGTGTAGAAGTTTCTTAGTTCTTCTTTCTTTGTCGTTTTATTCTATTTTCCTATTTTTATCATTATTTTAGGGTTTTACTGTTAACTGCTAAATAAATAGACGAGTGATGCTTACATTGCATTTTTTATTCTTGAAATTATCCTTTTTTTATCAATACTTTTGTGAAAAATTGAATTTATCGATTCAATATTGAGTTAGTCTCCTTTCCATCCCATTCCACTACTAAATACTGGAAATCAAGCTTGCTAAGCTCCATATCTTCTCCCTTCTCTATTTTTATTAGGTCTCTAATGTCTTAATCCATTTGTGTCTTTGTTGTCTCCACTATTGTTGTTTCTTCACTTCATTGATTATATCATTCTTTCCCATGTTTCTTATAACTGGTGGGATTACTCCTTAGTATTATTGGTAACCTTGTTTAAGGTTTCCACCATGTTCTTGGATAACATTTCATATCAATTACATGATATTTTCTAATGAAATCAACATCCAACGAAGGTTTTCTATCTGATTTTTTTCTTTCTTACCACATTTTCAAAACTCCTAGGTTCTTTCTCCATTTAAGGTTTAGGGATAGAGGAAAATTTATTAAGAGGAAAACCCCTAAATAGGTTACCTTTCTAGTGATATTTGTGTTGATGTCACTTGTTGTGATGGCAGTCCTACTAGGAATAGCCATTCAAATGAGCCTGAATTAATAACATGTATTGATACCAAAAATACTTGCTCATTTTCCCATGTCTTGAAATGTGTACTAGTTGTTTCGAAAATACAAGGATGCAGGTTTGGAGAATAGTTTCGTCTAAGGAATACATACTCTTAACTATGAATTTTCTTTCTAGTCTCCTAGGATAAACTCTTAGTTGTTCAATATTGTATAAAAAAAATTAAAAAATAAGAAAATATATCTAAAATTACTACAACAAAAAAACAACAAGGCAAAACAAGAAGAAAAAAACAATGCAAATTATTTCTATACTTAAAACCATACAAAGTAAAGTATGCATGTTATTTTGAGAAGAAAACTCTACACTAAACACACAAATCCAATAACCAAAATATGATAAATTATCTCACTCCCAATATGATTAACAAAAACAGGTAAACACAAGAGTAATTCACTATAAAATGTATTTCCAAATATTTAAAACCTTTAATACTAAAGTATGTTTAAAATATTTAAAATGTATTTAAATTATCAATGTTAAAAAAAACAGTACATTTTGAATAGAAATTTACATACTAGCACAATTATATAAATTAAATGTTAATAATTATCAATCCACAATAAAGATCAAAACATTTACTTCATCATACATCTCACGTTGCTAACATTTCAAATTTTATGAAATTAACATTATTATTATTATTATCATTATTATTATAACCTAAACATATATTCATTTCAAAAAGCATGGAAGAAGATTTTTATCCATGAAGATTTAGATCCACTTTATTATGGAGTTCCTTAATCTATAAATAGGGTATGTTACAATACCATACCATGGGCCAGAGCCATGGCTTTTCAATAATGGTAAAATTAACAAAGGTTTCTTGCATAGAAAAAGGAGAATGATGGAATAGGAGGGAGTCAAAGTCTTTTTACAGCGATAGGTGTAATTGTCATGGAATTGGATGGAATGCACATGATTAGACAGTGGTATACATCAAATCATTGTCTTCCTTTTGAATCCCCACCTTTCAACAATGAATTCATCTGATTTCGAACTATTATCCAACAACTCCTTCCACAGATGTGTTCTTAAGCCAAAGTGCCAACTATTCCAGCAAGAGGAAGAAGGAAATGCTAACTATTTCATCCATTGTATGGTTGTCCCGAAGTGCAATTACATGGTCAAGCTTGACCAATCAGTTGAGAAAATCCACGCCCAAAAGTATAATGGAGTTGGATTTGGTCCACACGAAGAGACTTCACCATCCATTCTCCAAATGGAACTGATTTATCTTTTGCATCTGCTACCTATCAACACTCACCAACAATACTTTAGGTCGATGTGCTAATTATAATTGCAATCAAAATATAATAAATATAGCATATCCTAAACATTCCTTCACACTAATTCTTGTGTTGATGTACATTTAGTGTTTATTAAGGGATTGTAAAAAGCTTGAGCGAAATCCTGATCAAAATTTGTAAGCATAGGTATGGAAGAATGCATGTGACTTTTTTGTATTTACTTCTTCACGGATTCATTCCATCACAGTGTTGAGAGATATTTGAAATGCAATCATCACATCCAGTCATCGCATCGAGTGTCATGTTTACTGTTTTTCGTTTATGGAAATAACAATATTGCAGATGTAATTCTTTTCATGTTTTCTATTTGTATGTTTTGGTTGGAGATTCACATTAACTCTTTCAAAATAGTGTATGAAAGCAATTATTTTATCATTATCTAAAACTTGGTTCAAAAATAATCTATATTTAAAGACCATATTAGGAATTGTGGGTGTAACAAATTTTATTGAAGTAGATAGTGTCACATCATTTTGAGTATCATTCACTTTGGGCATTGTCTTGCTTTCTAGAATATGTTAAAACCACTCGAGAATATTTTCCTTTACTTCAATTGGTTTATAAAGTAGGATAATAACATATTTTGATCAGTGCAATAAGTTTACAAAATTTATATAATTATGAAAGAAATGTCCATTACAATGAATATCGTTATTTATGCATCCCAATTAAATACACTGAGACTGTCTAAGCAATTGTAATAACATTTTCCAATAAAGTAAACAAAACAAATACATTCAACAGTTCCCTTCACAACATCTGTTTCCGAAATTACTTTATTATACATCCACCAAGAGATTATGCTTTCAAACACCTTTTCCACTAATATGTTTGACATAAATGGGCTTCATTTCCATTGTTTATGGACCCAATCTAACTAGGAATATATGCTTTTCTTTTTCACAATATTCAACCCATCCCTTATATTATAGGACATGGTTACCCATTTGTGGAACAACATTTATGGTTGAATCCTTGGATGAAAATAGGGGAGGTTGATATAGATCTCGGCATCTAAGATTTAGAAACCATAAATGCTTACAGAGAGTAGGAGAGAGAGAATACAAATATGCTCTGAAACAATTCTTATAAAAACTTTAAATAGAAAATGCACACAGTGAATACATAACAATATATGAAAATAAAATAATTTTTTATTAAATGGAGAAATCATTTATCCTACATTTTGAAGGACACGTTTTTCCTTTTACAAGGTGACACCCATTATTTATGGTATTCTAGGTGCCTTCTTGAGCTACAATACCATGGGTAAATACCATGTGTGGATACTACTTTCCATTAGGATCAAGATTTTTCCCTTAGGAAGAAATGGTCCCCATTGTGTCAAGTTCCCTTGTGAGAAGATTTTGTTTAATATGAGCCAATGAATATAAGGGTTTTGCGTTGTTGACCCATAATCATGGTGAGCAGAGGTCAAAGGAAATAGTATCCTATAATGCTTATGGGCTAACTTTGATATTGATAGTGTCTAGCCTAGAAAATGAACATCAATGGAAAGGGTGTTTTGTAGTTGATCCATAAACATGGGTTTGTAGGTGACCCACAACTATGATAAATGAACGTCAAGAGATATTGATACCCCACGATACTTGTGGGCCAACTCTAATACAAATAGTGTATGGATAGGCCCTAGATGGTAAAATCTCCATTGACATGGGTCTATGATGGAAGTTTCCCCTAGAAGTTTATAATTTCAAATGTATTCATCTTGTTGTGTATGATGTCAAAAGTTTTCACCCAACTAGTGCCAGTGACAAAATCCTTTTATTGGAGGGGGTCAAGAATGATAATCTTCCATTAGAATGGGCTACAAAAAAAAATATTTCATTGAGAAGGGCCAATATCATAAGTATTCGACTGGAAAAGGATTTGCCAATGGAAAACCTTTGAAATCTTACATAGGTGAGGGGTTTCGAAACATCAAAAATATTCCAATGGAATTCTTAGTGTTGTGCGTAGAGATCTGAAATATTCCACTCATTTTGTATGTGATTTGAAAGTTGACCTAAAATATTCAACATGTATTAGCTACAATATGAAGAAATAAGAGGCTCTTCACTCTAGGATCTCATGCATAGGTAGTGGGCAACACATCATTGGGAGAATATATATATGAAACAAAGGCTTGGATCATTTTTTGGAACCCTACCACATGACATCCATACCTTTCATTACCCCTATTATGGAGCGAAAACTCACCATGCACTACAGCCATCATTTTTTGTTTTTGAACATGTATTTCTATGAAAAAAATTTAACTTCTTGAAACATGTGGGTGGTGGCTAAAATCTTGGATGGTATGAGATGAAATATAATGAATCCATTCACACCATTTCCTATGATATTCATGGAGACTATGACATCACTCATGTTGATGTAATTGTAACCTTAAAAGCTATAAATCCTTGGATTTTATATTCTTGAGAGGTCAAAGAGGGACCCTGTGCTTAGCATAGTTGTCACCCTTTTGCCAGGTATCTTGGCAAGAAAAGATTCAGTTTGAATGTTGGGGAGAACCATGAGCACTCTAGAGGCTTGATAGGCAGTGAGCCAAGCATAGGCCCTATCCATGGTATCCTCCACATCATTATAATGTTCAACATTGTAGTCTGGGGTGTGGGGAATGATGATAAAATAGAAGAAAATCCTAGATTATTTTTGCATCTTCTCCTCCCAAGCATAGGCCACGTATTCATCCTTAATTTATGCATGGTTATAATCTCTCGATTCTTGGTTGGTGAGGTAGTATTTCACGGTGGAATCAATAAAGGAAACAACATAATGAGGTTTATTGAGGTCTTTGAGCATGTACCATTGCTTCTTGGGAGAACCATCATTAGGAAATATGTAGGCTTGTAGGTTGGCCATGAGGCCATGGCTCCAGCAGACTAGAACCTAGACTAGTGTTTTGTTCTTACAAAGAAACTTATGCAATCCATTCTTTCCATTATTGAAGCGCACATAAATATTAACATCATTTCCAATCTAGAATTCCTCCACCACATCTGTTGTTTGGGGCATCTCATCATTATGTTACTCCATCTTCGAGCTTCCTACAACCCTTTTAATGACGACCACAACCATATGGTTTGATCCTTTTCCCCTTACTGATGATTTCTTGAGGGATTCACTGGTCACGATCCCTTTGGACTTTGCTAGTTATTTCACGAAATCCATATGGTGAATGATTTGAGGAAATAAAAGGCCTAACCCTCGCCAAGGAGAAAATTTAATCTTCCATCTAAATAATAGCTAGAATCTCATAGCAATGGCTTAGACATACATTTATTATATCAAATTGGCTCTCATACCACATATCTAGATCATAGGGGCTATGATCTAGGAACAATCAATAATGAAAGAGAGTAGGAGAGAAAGAATATAAATATGCCATGCAACTATTCTTAGAAAAACCTTGAACAAAAAATACACACACTGAATACCTAACAATATATGAAAAGAATATAGTTCTTTATTATATGGATAAATCATTTACCCTACAATCTGAAGGAACCATCTGTCATTTTACTAAGTGAGGTTTTTTATTTATAGTATTCTCATTGGATTCTTGAGTTACAATAGCACAGGTTGATACTGTGGATGGATACCATGGGTGGATTCCACTTTCTATTCAAATCATAGGTATGAGATGACCACATGTAGATTTGTGGTTTTTTGAAGTTAGTAATTGAAGCCAAATTTTAGTTGAATTAGAAACATCCAATGAAACTCACACCCAAGACAATAGAAGAGGGGTCCTTCATCACGTAAGCTCTAAATTAGATGAATTTCCTTTTCAGAATATTTAATAATCATAGGGCTAATAAGTTTCTTGGAAGCATGGGCTTGAATCATTGACCAATATGTTTGAAACTAGATTAGACATGAATCCCAAAAATGATCGATTTAATTTTGAAGTGTTTTAGCTAAAAAATCCACATGTTTATCAAAATTTAGCTAAATAGTGGAAAGAAGCTCCAATGAGAAAATGTACCACAACATATCACTTCTAGCAAAATTTAAATCACGCCAGTTATCTGTGACAATGCAATAAAGATGAATTCAAATATATTTTTGAATTGTAGAAGGATTTGATTAAGCAAAATGGAGCATGTTTAGTGTAATATCATCCTCAAAGGTAGAACAAGGGAACTTATTTCCAATGTCTTCTTCTTGATATTCATAAATGGGTCACCCTCAACATTCATTCCACCTTGTGGAGTCATACAATGGGGCCCATCATCCCACACTTTTTTTCTAATTGAAGAAGTACTGAGTTGAAGTATTAAGGGTATGGCACCCTAAAAAAAGACTAGGGGTATGAAACTTCATGGGTATGATAGAATTGCATCTGATCAACAATTTGTAGATAAATTCTCCTTGTGTTTGCACCAATTGTAGGAAAATATCTTGCCTCCGAATAGGTCCTTGAATACTTTATGGTAGCCTTTGGCACAAGTATAAACCATGGTAAGTTGCACATAGTCCTCTTCAATTCTTTTATTATTATTCAATTACATCTGGAAAAATCTTGGATATCAATGAATTTCCATTCAGTCTAAATACGTGGTTTCTCTACATGTTAAGAATTCCCTTTGGTATGCCTCATGGAAATATCTTCATCTTTACCTAGTTTTTTTTTACATAATCATTGTTATCATCGTAAAATGATTGTATGATAAATTAGTGATGTTATAGTTGAGATAACCGGTAATATTTTTGCATTTAAAGCATTGAGAATGTATTAGTTGAAGTAAGCATGAAAAACTATATTAGAGAAATCTTTTGATTATTGCATAAAAATATCTACATTTTGATTAACCATACATTGTTAATTTATGAAAACCAACCTGCAAAATTGTTAATCTCAAATGTATAGCTAAATTATTAATATAAAAAAAATGATCACAAGTTTGACTATTTTAAAAATTAAATCTATTCTAATTAATTTTACCATATTTGTAATTGGAAAATAATTTCTATTTTTATTTTGATTAATGACTTCTTACTATATATAAAACTAAAGTTTCTAATTTGGATGTTAACGTGAAAAAAATGTTAACCTACTTTAACAAATTTGAAATCAGTGGCAGGTGGATAAAACGGTTATCATGTGAATTGAAAAAGGCATAGCCGTTGTTGACACTAGAAATAAGTAAATAAGGATTGAACTTACGATCGAGAGAGCTGGCAGAAAAGCTGGCTGGTGCACATCTGCGTGGGAGTTACTGCTTAACCACTTGGCATCGAGAGGGAGAATGATGACCCATACATACCGTGGGTGCCACTGAATGTGAGGGGACTACATAGAATCCTCGCCATCCTCTAAAGGCTCAAGGCATTTCGAAGGGATCCATTGAAATTTCTGTAAATTGTAGGATGCAGAGCAGGATGACATGGAGTGGGAGAATGGTGGTTCATTTTGTCGAGGTGATCGAGCATGGGATGGGAGTTCCGGAGTTATGGGTGCAGAGCCTAATCAGGTGGTCCCCATCATAAATTATGGTATGTCGTCGATACTCTGCAAAACGAAGCGAATTGGCATAGTGCAGGAATCCTCAACCCTTGGACCAGTAGAAGGTGCATGCTAGGGAAATTTGATCCTCCAATATTCTAACCTCGTTTGAAGAACCAACGAGAGAACACGTGATGGAATTTCAAAAAAGGAGGTCGTCATGTTCCATTTCTGTAAACACCCTCAGTTCATTAATGGTGTATATAACGATTACCTCTATTCATTGTAAATATATATAACGATTACCTCTATTACTGAAAGTACGTGTTCTTATGTTCTTCAATTTTGTTTACTGGTGATACCTTTCGCGTGTAGCAGAGCAGAATGTTGGTACAAAGCAAGACATAAACTGAGTGTAGCTACAGGGCAGAGCATCTTGGGTAGTGGGTTGATTTAGCATTGCACCTGGTTGATTTTTCTTTTTTCATTTCTGCTTTTTCTTTCTTTTGTGATGCTTTAGCAATGTCCATTGTCTTTTTGCTTGTAGTTTTTTCTTCGGTTTTGGGTTTTATTTTTTGGGGATTTTGCTTTTGACTGTTTAGATAATGGTAATTTTTGTTTTTAACTGTTTTGTTTTGGGTCTTTGCTTTTAACTGTTTAGATTTGCTTCTCCATGCAAGATGAGATGATATGTTGGCTTGCTTGATGTACTTCCCATATGTTGTGCAGTGGTTAAAAGAGGTATGTGCTATTTTTTGGAGTTTTTGTTGATTTTTTGGGTGCGTGTTAAAAGAGGTATGCACTATTTCTTTATCGTGGAGTTGCAAGAAAATGAGGACCGAAATCGGGACTACCGCCGAAGAAAGGAAAAAAAGAGGACGCCGGAACCAACGAATTTCAAATCGGAACTACCGCCAGAATTGTGTTGTTGGGGAGGAAGGATTGTTCAACTTGTCGAACCAATGAATTTCCAAATCTGAAGCAAATTCCCTTTCCTGCATCGCGTAGTTCAACATTTTCTAAGCATGGGGTGTTGATAACATCGACCGTGGTGGTTCTGTCCGTTGGTTTGTACAACAATTATAAATCAAGGTCACGCCATCCCATTTAAAGCCTTCGTTATTGTTACGTTATTGAGTTTCTTTTGTTTGTTTTAAATATTGCGAAGGAGCTCCAAAGGAGACGTTCGACTATGTCATTAACATTTAACTTTGGAAGGTAAATATTGCAGGTTACTTTATATCTACGTATGTTTTATACATGCCTCTACTTTAGTTGCTAAAAAATTATGTTGTATTTTGTAAGACAAAAAGATTACAATAAATAAATGAAATAAATAGTTAATAAATAGAGTAAAACTATTTATTGATTATTTTTAATATAATTATTTTTTTTCTCTCATAATTAATTTATTTGTTTGTTCAATGTAATGTGATTTAATTTAGTTTTAAATAATATTTATTATTACATATTTAAATGCTATTTTGCTTTTTAGGAGAAACAATATTGTTAAGATATTTTATTGTATTGTTTTCAATATAAAATATATGTATTTTGGGCTTTTAAAATTTAAAGGGAGAAAGGTAGAGATAGTGGAGGTATAGGAAAAGAGACTGAGGGAGGAAAAGATGAATAGAGGTAGAGAGTCAGTGAAAGGAAATGGTGAAGTAGAGAGCGGGGGAAGGAGAGAGTGGGAGAGAGGGCGAGGGTGAGGGAGTGGTAAAGAAGAAAGTGGAGGGAGGAAAGAGAGAGGGATAGAGGGAGGAAGAGTGGGAGTGGGAGTGAGGGTAGGAGAGAGAGGTAGGGAGGGAGAGAGAGGAGGGGAGGACGAGGGAGAGAGGGGGAGGGGAAAAGGAGGAGATGGGAGAGGGAGGGAGAGACATGGGAGAGAAGGGAGAGAGAGGGACGGGAAGGGAAGGATGAGGGAGCGAGAGGGGGTGGGAGAGAAAGGGGGGAGAGGGGTGATAGGGGACGAGAGAGAGAGGTGTGGGGACGGGGGAGAGAGGGGGAGGAGAGTGGGGAGAGAGAGAGAGAGAGAGAGAGAGAGAGAGAGAAGGGGGGGGAGAAGGTGTGGGAGAGAGAACGGGGGAGAGGGGAGGGCAATGAATTTGAATAGATATGCATGTTATCATTGATAACTATTTAGTAGATTGATGACAAGTTTATCTTTGGTTTGATCATGATTGTATTATGAGAACTATTTCTTTAATGCAATTACACCACTTATTTTGAATTCATTTCATTTGAATTTAAAGGTATGTGTAGCAAGATAACTACTTATCAATAGTTTAATGCATATATTTGTTCAAATTAGTAGCAACTACTAGAGCTATTTCCTTGGCTTATTATCTTGTTTTTTATTCTAAATTCAAGTTGGTCGAAAGTTCAATATTTTTTCTCTAGATTGAGAGGAGGACTAATCCTTCATTTAATCGAGTTAGATTTAATCTATCCTTTTGAATGCTTTCATAATAGATTATATTGCGCTTTCATATAGATTTAGTTCTCATCTTTTAGAAGTTTCCTTATGTAGGAGAAACTACATTGGTGGATTAGTTGAGCCCTTATGTCAGCTTAAGAACTGCTTCATTGCAAGAATGTTACAAGAGGGTAAGTTTGATTGACTTTTCTTGTTGATAAGTTATTAGAAACACCAAGAAAATGGAGAGAGAGGGTAATTTGACCCATTTGAACTAGTCAGAATCACCATTTCAAAAGGATAAAGGCTTTGTTGGGACCATGACTGGGTGATCTCTCGATTGTTGATTTCAGTCATTTGTTTTCCATCAAAAGGCTTGAAGGCTAGGATTAAAAAAAACCTAACTCATGCAAGGAAGGGAAGAAAAGAAACATGTTGATAATGAGGATGATGAGTTCGCAGATGGATTTCAATGATTCCTGCAAGGAGGAAAATATCAAGAGGGAGTTGACAATTCTTGGAAAAGGTAAGTACTTGTATATTTATTCCTTGATTATTACTGTTTTACAATTAGTTAGACTCTTACCTTTTTTTCTTTTGTTGGGTTATAATTTTTCTTCCAGGACCTCCTAGTGAGGATCAAAGCTATATCATGAAGGTTGACAAGGCTCTAGCAACAAATGGAAGCACTCGAAGAACGAGGCAAGATTTATGACAAGAGGGTTCTTCCAGGATCAATAATTTCTGTTCAAGAGAGAAATTGTACTAATCATACCTGATGACCAGAAGAGCTCCTAGATCAGAGGGAGCATGTAGGCCAGCAAATTTAAGGACTTCTATGATGGAGGAAATTTTGTCGAAGACATGTCATTGGTGACTTCCAAGTGAATCAAAAGATGAAGTATGTGGAAGATGGAAGCAAAGAGAAGTACAAATAAATATTCATGACGATTATCCGAGAAAGAGGGAGAGGACTATGTGGAGACTCCCGTTTCCAGGTACACTTATGTTACAACTATATTTTTCGTGCTTCTATTATTTTTTCAAAACTACATCAAGTGGATGTGGATAACTCTTTCCTCAATGGAGTATTTGAGGAAGAAGAAGTGCACATAGAGCTACGTCAGGGATTTGAGGTACATGAGAGGGAATATCATGTTTACAAAGTAAATAAGGTTCTGTACAGACCCCAAACACAATATTTTTGGTTATATGGATATCAAATCTCCTGGTAGACCTCTTTACCATATGACTTGTCTCTGACGGGAGTGAAAGGACTCACATGAGAGAGGGAGTAGCAGTGGTAAGAGGATTTTCCTTCATGACCTGGGTTTGACCTGGGTTTGATTACTAGTTAGTTCTAATTTATTTTGACTTGAAAGATCATATTAGTATCCCTTCTTGAATTGAACAAATTTTCTAAGAAAAGGTGGCTAGTTTTTCCCTAGTTAGGGTTTTCCCAAGGTAAAAATTTGTGTCTTTTTTGTTTGGTTGTCTCTTCATGATCCTACTCTCATTATTTTTTTATTGTTGATATTTCCTATGTATAATTTCTTAGTGATCAATGTGATATAAGATGATCTACTTAATGAATCACTAGAAAGCCATTACTATTATAGGAATCAGGAAAATTCAACAAAGTGGAGCACAAAATCCAGCTATTTTTAGACTGTCCAATGCCAAACATTGGGTTGTACAAGTGGAACTTTATAGAGACATACAAGGTGAAGAACAGTTGTAACAATTGTTGGAACATTGTGTTTCTCGACCAAGTACCTCACCATGTGGTTCACCCTTTACATTGTGCCTAAGAGGGATGCAACATGATGGATGTGCATTGGTTATAAGGTTTTATAAAAAAATATGCTCATGATAAAGTAACCCTTTCCTAAGAATCTAGGGCAGTTAGCATTAGATAGATTCTTCCATAGTTGATAACAATTTATGAAATTATTTTACTATTTATCTTATCTTGACCTTCTTCTTATTATGAGTGTATGTGTTTACTTCATCAAACTTCTACCAAAACAAAGAAACAAGAACACAAGAAGTTGGCATTCTCACAGGGCCAAAACCTCTCGCACATAATGCTTCTTATAGAGATTCTAATTGACAAACACCAACACCATTATACTTGACCCTCTATGCCACTCGAAGACCAAGAAACCAATCCTCTTCCTATGTTACTATTGGTATCATCAACATAGATACTTCAGGATTTCTCTTTTATCGAAATCTTCAATGAGGTTTCCACACATATGACTGATGTTTGTCCTTAATTTCATCGAGATCATAATTTTCTTATAGTTACACCCTTAACTAAGATTATAGTCGTATGACTGTGTCTTTATTGAGATCATATTACTGCACCCTTGAGACAAAGTATCCTCAAATCAGGTTTATGCCAAGATGGTTTACGCCATTATGGTTTACTTCAACGAAATCTTCTCCTTCACCGAGATTGTGCCTTCAAGGAGGAGTCTCTATCATCATTTATGAGATCCTATGAGATATCTCAGACAAGTCCAAGATATTGTCTTCACCTAGCTTTCTGAGATTTTTTTTCTTACTGTAGCATCACAAGTCCTGAACGCCTATGAAAACTTCAGATGTATCTGAGATTTGTCCTATGTTTTTGTGGATACATCGGTTGGGTATATATAGAAGTTATGAATCCATTTGAGCTGACTTATCCAAGTGAACTGACATGTCATCTTTTAATAATTTAATAATTTTTATTATGCAAACCAACATGATGTTCTTTTCATAGCTTTTCTTGCAGACTTCTTCTTTGAATGATGACGCTTGTCCTGGAGGGTTGCTAGACTCTTGGTTGACCCATTTTAATTACATAGATGCTGAAGTAGAGCTCTTCAATATGATTTTGACTCTTTTACTTTCCAGCACTGTTGAACAAGTAAGAAATTCATTCATATTATTTATAAAAATAATAATTATTTTTCTTGACAAATGGAAAGATCAAAATTACATTGAAAAATACAAAAAGTAGTTACACTCTTTTTCACCACCTTTACTCCCCCTCCCCCCTTACTCTGTCTCTCTCTCCCCCTCCCCCCACCTCACCAATTCTGGCTCTCCCCCTCCCACCCTCTATCTATCCCTCTCTTCCCCCCTTGTCTCTCTCCATCCCTCCCCCACTTCGTTCTTTACGACTCCTTCTCCTTCCCTCCCCCTACCCCTCCTCTCCCCTACCCTCCCCCCTCTCCAGCTACCCCCCTCTCCCCTACACTCCCCTTTCCTCCCCCCTCTCCCACCCCTTCTCTCTGCCACCCCTCCATCCTCCCTATCTCCCTCCCTCCCCTGCTCCCCCTCCCTCGTTCCCATCCCTCTCTCACTTCCCCCCCCTCCGACTCTCACTCCCCCACTCCTTCCTCTCTCTCTCTCACTTCCCCCACTCTCTCTCTCTCTCCCTTCCCCCCTCTCACCCTCTATCCCCCTCCCTCACACTCCCTTTCTCAGTCTCCCCCCCTCTCTCTCGCTCTCACACTCCCACCACTCCCCCTCCCCCTCCCCTTCACTCCTACCCCCCTCTCTTCCCCACTCGTCCCCTCTCTCCCTAGTGTCACCCCCATCTCTCTCTTTCCCCACCTCCCTTCTATCTTTATGTCACTCTCCCTCGATATATCTCTCTTCGCTCCCCTCTCTCGCCCCATCTCTCTCCCTCTGTACCCTTCCCTCTCTCTCCCTCTTAGTCTGCCCTCCTATCCCTCGCTCCCATGCTCCCACTGCACCTCCCCCTCTCTCTACCCCCACCTCTTCCCCATTCCTCACAAACCCCCTCCTCCCTGCTCGTTGTCTCGCCCTCTCTCCATCACTCCCCCCCCTCACATGGCCTCCTACCCTCTCTTCCTACCTCTCACCCTCCGCCTCTCTCTCTGCCCCTCCCCCTATCTCCCCCGTCGCACCTCTCTCTCTCTTTCCCTCCATCTCTCTTTGTCCCTCTCCCCTCCTCTCTCTCCATCTCTCTCCTGTCCCTCTATCTCTCCTTCTACGCTTCCCGTCTCTCTCTCTCTCTCCAAGCCTCTCCCTCACTCCTCTCGGCTCTATGCTTGCCCCCCATTGCCCTCTCTCTCTCTGTCGTTCTCCCCTCTCTCCCCCTTCCACTCACCTCCTATATCTTCCTCCCCACACCCTCTCCCCCTCCTTCCCTCCCTCTCTCTCTCCCTCCCCCCCTCTCCCCCTTCCTCTCACCTCATGTCTCTTCCTCGCCCCTCCCTCTCCGCCTCCCTCACTCTCTCTCTCTCCCTCCCCCCTCTCTCACTTCATCTCACCTCATGTCTCTTCCTTCTCCTTCCCTCTCACCCCCTCTCTATCTATCTCCCCCCC
>APFE030720797.1:117349-135481 GCA_000404065.3 Pinus taeda | reverse complement strand
ATTTAATGATGGATATTGTGCCCTATGGGAAACCAAATTCGGAGGGAGAATTAAGCTACGACATATAAAGGTTTGAGGTCTAAATTGACCATTGAGCTAGTGGATGAATCATTTCATAGAGTAACTGAAATACCAAACCGTTTGAGGAAGAGCTAGTGTTCAATTCGTGAGAGGACAAGTGGCCACCTCCTTGCGAAATGTTACATAGTGGCGATGATGGAGAGGCAGGGAATTCCAAGTAGACAACAGTAAGTGATCTAAAGAGATGGAAGAGGAAGTGAACAATCATGAGACGGATCGGCTTTAAACCATGCACAAACAGTGAACATAAAAGAATAAGGAGGAAAATGAGATAGTGAGGTAGAGAGACATAATAGGTAGTGAAGAAAGAAACAGAGAACAGAGAATCAAGCTAACCTATAGAGTTAACGCAACATCGAATAAACAGAACCAGGCTTGAGAGGTTCAAGCAATCCTTGAGAGGATATCTATCAGGAACTGAGTACCAAGCTGGAATCATCCCATCAAGACCATTTGAGGTCGAGACTTAATAAGGGGGAGTCTGTGCACTCTAGTGGCTTGGGGAATCCAAGAACCACACTACTAAGCGTCATCTATTCCAGGAGACTCCAATTGAGCTCCTCATTGTAAAAACTCTACTTAAAGACACAATAAAAAATGACCACCACTGGAAGTTGGACCAGATACGTAGCCCAGGAGGATTGGGTGAACTCATTAAATTGTTGTGTTTTGCATTTTCTTGCTGTGTTTTCTCTTATTATTTTCCAATGTCTGTGTATTTTGCAATATTATCGATCCGTTGCCTAAGATAACATAGACACACACCAACACATGATTCTGTAATACCTACATTAATTAATTACCTAAAATCACACACAAGTGATTTTTAGATCATGTGGTATCAAAGCTCTAGGCTATTAAGGTTAGGCAAGCTTGTGCTGGATTTAGCTGTTGAATGCTAACTAGACCAAAGCTCAAATTAGGAGAAGGAGATTTGGTCGAAACTAATCCTGAAATTGGGAGAGTCTATCCTTAGAAGACAATGTTAGAAGAAGGTTCTGTGGGGCCAGACCCTCAATTCATAAATAGTTTCCTAGCCATAAGGTCCATGGTAGAGGAAATGTATATGGACTTTAGAAAACACAAGGATGAAGATTCATCAAGCTCCAAACAAGATAGAGGAGAAGAAGAGTCTCCCCTCCATGACCACTCAAAAGGCAAAGGGAAAGAAGAAAGATTTCTCACACCTCCTAATAGCCCTGAACATAAAAAGAAGACATCTTTGATTAAACTAGATGTTAAATTTGATTTACCAATATATGATGGAGAGTTGAATGAAAAAAATATGGACAATTGGATTAGACAAATTCATGCTTTTTGCAGAGTGTAGAGTATTGATTCAAACAAGAGTAAGATTCAGCTAGCAAGCCTATGCCTTGAAGGCACTGCCTTGGTCTGGTGGGAAGGCAGGACCCAAGCTGACATGAAGAGACATGGTAATACTATTTCTGTCTAGAGTGAATTTGTTTCTGCAATCAAAAAACAATTCTATCCGCTAGCTTACATGTAGCAAGCCATGATGAGCTGGAAAAATCTTCGACAGTTGAAAGGGAAAAGTGTACAAGGTTACATCCAATAATTTAGGAAGAGTTCATTGATTCTAGAAATCTCATTAGACTCACCTGAGACTCTGTTGAAGTACATTGGTGGTCTACACAGCTACATGAGGCACATTATCCTCATGTTTAATCCCACTAGTATAAATGAGGTATCTGTTCATGCTACTCATCTAGAAGCTAGAGGAAAGAATGGAAATCCAGAAGTTGGGGGATCATCCCAACCCACTGCAAGCAAGAATAAGGAGAAAAGAAAATAGAAATGGAAAGCAAGGAAGGCCAATACTACATAGAAGAGCAAGTCTTCATGCACTCACTTTAAGAAGGATGGGCATGATGACGAGCATTATTGGATTCTGCATCCAGAGCCGAGACCTAAGAAGTTCGAGGGAAAAAAGAAGAAGATTGTTATAGCTATTCAGAAAGATTTGTGGTCGGACTCAAGAGATGAAACAAAAATTGCAGCCACGGGTATAAAAGGTAAGAATTCTGAAGCATCTACTATTAATTCTGCACAATCTAATATTGATGAAGAAAATTAGAGAAAATGACATGAGCTTTTCCATATTCGATTTATTTCCAAACATCAAAACATTAATACTTTGTTTGATAGTGGCTCACAAGTAAATTTAATTTATGAAGAAATTGTAAATAAATTGGTATTACTGACTACACCTCACAAGAAACCATACCCATTAGGATGGTTAAATGATAAATCACAACTACAAGTGACTAGACAATGCAAACTCAAGTTTTCTTTTGGGTCAGCATTTGTAGATGAGGCTGAGTTAGACATAATTCCTTTGGATATATGTGGAATTGTTTAAGGAAGTCCTTACTTGTATGACAGAAAAGCTATTTTTAATAGAGCTAAGAACGAGTATCTACTCGTTAAAGACGAAATTGAATACTTTGTGAGAGCTCATAAGCTACATAATAATTATACTCTCATAAGTTTAGGGCAGATGAAAAGAATCATAAATTCATGCAAACAATTCTTATTGATGGTTGTAAAGGAAAATAAACTTGATAAAACCAATGTATTGAGGGCTATGATGCTAAACAACAAGTTTATTTAGAAAAAGTTGTTTCAGAGTATGATATCTTATTTCAAGAACCTAAAGGTCTGCCACCCAAAAAGGAAATAGTGCATGATATTATTTTGTAACAAGATGCTCCATTGCCTAACATTGGAATGTACAGGTTTTCCGCTTTAGAGAATGCAAAAATCAAGAAGCAGGTGTAGGAGTTGCTCGAGAAAGGGTCAATCAAACCTAGCACATCACCATGTGGGTCACCAATTGTTTTGGTGAGAAATAAAGATGGCTTGTGGACACTGTGCATTGATTACCGAGCACTGAATAAGATAACAATCAAAAATCGTTATCCCCTTCCTTGCGTAGATCTTCTTTTGGATCAATTGAAAGAAGCTGTTTATTTTTCCAAGTTAGAGTTGCATAGTGGATATCATCAAGTGAGAGTTGTAGAACAAGATGCATGGAAGACTACTTTCAAAACAAAACAGGGATTGTATGAGTGGCTAGTTATGCCTTTTGGCTTAACTAATGCTCCTACTAATTCATGAGAATAATGAATGTTGTACTCAGACTTTTTCGTGATGATTTTTTTATTGTGTATCTGGATGAAATTCTGATAATTAGAAAGACATGGGAAGAACATTTAAAGCATGTTAAGCAGACACTAGATGTTTTGAAAAGAGAAAAACTCTAGGTTAAACTCTCAAAATTTGAATTTGGTAAACATCTATGAATTATTTGGGACATATAGTATGGGGTGGTGAATTGAAGATAGATCCCTCTTAGGTGGTAGTCATTGTAAACTGGCCTAAACCCAAATCTGCTACAGAAGTTAGGAGCTTCTTAGGAGCAGCACAACATTGGGGAAAGTTCATTTCTAACTTTTTCTTAATTGCAGCTCCCTTACATGCTTTAACAAGATTGAACAATGTGTTTCAATGGGGAGGCAAAAAACAGAAAGCCTTCGACACCTTGAAAGAAAATATTAGTACAGTGCCAGTACTAGCACTGCTTGATCTTCAAAGACCATTTGACATCCAAACGGATGCCAGTGACTATGCCATTGGAGTAATGTTGACACAACACGATAAACCCATATGTTATCATTCTGAGACATTTAATTTTGTAGTAGTTAACTATCCCACATATGATAAAGAATTGTATGCATTAGTACAGAGTGTGAAAAAGTGGAAACGTTACTTAATGGGAAAAGAGACAGTAATATATACTGATCATCAACCACTTCAATATCTACGCAGAATAAAGACACTATAGGTGGATGGGTTTTCTACAACAATTTCATTTAGTCACCAGATATAAAAAGGGCATACACAGTAAAGTTGTAGATATGTTATCTAGACCCATTGTAAACGCATCTACTATACTTAAGCATAATTTTGTGTTACATGAAAGCTACATTGAACAATCTGCTCAAGATATATATTTCAAAGATGTATATGCAACTTTAAGTCAAGGCAAACGAGTAGAAGAATTGGATTATCATGTGAAGGACCAACTCTTATATCATTGCAAGAAGTTATGCATTCCACAAATTGAAAGAGTAAAGATAATTCGATAAGCACACACTTCTCTAATATCAATTCAATTTGGGGTAAGTAAAATAGTTGTACAGCCACAAAGATTTTGTTATTGGCCAAAAATGAATGAGACAATTTCTAGATATGTAAGGTGGTGTACTATGTGTTCTAAAAGCAAGCCCGAACCATTTCAAGGCTACTCCTTTCAATGTTGAAGGAAATAGATTGAGTTTTTGAGAGTCTTCCAGATAATCATAAGTTTGACACATGACCTCAAACTCAAATAGAAATGTTTCAGGGTCCTCATTTCTTAACCCATAGAAGTTTGGGAGGACAGATGGTGAGATGCTTTTCATTGTGGCTCGGGAGTCCTCATCGACTATAGGAAATCTGAATGAGTTATCCCCATCCCTATTTCCTCCAATGTTACCTCTACCTCCTCCATTATTTCCTCCTCCTCCCCTACCTCTACCTCTACCAAATCCGATTGCTCCTTCTTTTGTCATGGTAGTTTCCTCGGAGACTTCAGAGTCCTCTGGTTCTTCTACCAAGGGTGAATGAGGAGGAATTTCTCCCTCTTCTTCCTCAGGTGATTCTACTTCTTCAATTACAATCTATCTCCCTGTAGAAGGAAGGAAAGGATCTCTTCCTAATTTAGATTCGATGGATGGTGTGGGAGAGTCAACTACTGCCTCTTGAATTCCAGGAATCCTAGGGCTAGGAGTGTGAGTTGGAGATGATGGAGGTGTCTCTTGTCTATTCCTTGAAGTAGATAAAGTTGTAAAAATCAAACTCTTGTCTCTAACTAAAAACATTCCCCTAGAATCTCTTGCTCTATGCATGCCATTTTTTTATTTTTCTTCAACTCATGTTAATAATTCTCTTTCTGATCTTCCAGGTCACTCTAGGTGCAAGAAGAGAGCATACTCAAGAAACTATTAAACCAATAACTTTCTCTTTTCTGATCCCCCAAATCACACTAAGCGCAAGAGGAGAGGATACTTTGAGAAGTTATCAATTTTCCTTCCTTGAAATTTTTTTTTTTTATATTTTTTTTTAGAAATTGGCTACCTAATTTCACTTCCCCGGCAACGGACCAAAATGTTTGGTCAATTTAGTGTGATCTAAATTTCTATTTAAAATTTCAACCCGGGGTTCGTAAACTGATGAAGTGAAGTGTACTATATGTACTAGATAACCATTTCCTTAGTCTTTTGTCGTTTTAAGCTTTTTAGTTTGTTTTTGGATTTATTTTTCCTTAATGTGTGATGGTGAGGATGAAAGTGAGGTATGGAGTGTAGATGGTGATGGTTTCTAAACTTGAAAGTTCTCAAAAGAAAGCTTTTACAATAACTAAAATGAAATCAATTCTTAAGAGAAAATAAATGCATCAAATAGTGAACTAATGACAATGGCCCAGTATCCTTGCTGCGGAAATGAAAAGAAAGCAAAAAAACTGAAAAAAAAAACTCAAACTTAAAGAAAAGAAACTAATTCACACTACTTTAACTTTTCAGATCCTTTACCCTTCGGCTTAATCTACCTGGTGGGAGGTAATCATTAACAATTTAAGCAATATGATATCTAAATGACAAGAAAGTAAGTTGCATAAAAGAAACTAATCACACTACTTGAATTCTTCAAATCCTTTACCCTTCAGCTCAATCTACCTTGGGGAAGTAATCGTGAACATGTCAAGCAATATGATATCTAAATGACAAGAAAGTAAATTGCATAAAAGAAACTAATCACACTACTTGAACTCTTCTAGTCCTTTACCATTCAGCTCAATCTACCTTGTGGAAAGAAACCATGAGTAAGCAATATGATAACTAGATCACACTACGGTTAGTAATATTCTGATTTCTTGCTGATATAGTCACTTGACCATAGAAAGAAACCATAAATTGATGAGCAGTATGATATCTAAATAGCAGAAAAATAAATAAGCAAATCACAACTTGAAAAGGACAATGCTGAATTTAAACTTTAGAAAAATGAAAGTTAGCAAGAAGGACAAGATGATCTCATATGCCAAAAGTTATCAAAAAGATGAAAAATTGCCCAGGCTGCCTAAGAAAACCTGTAGAAAAGCATTGATCAGTTTACAGCTCTAAGAAAACAAAGGTGAAAATATAAACAGCAGAAGCATCAAAAAATATATTATGTACAAACTAATGAGAAAAACAAAACATAATAAAGCTAAATAAAAACTTTACAAGGCTTCAGCATGCAGGGGCCCTCTGCCACTTCAACCAATCAACAAATAATCACACGGCTGAACTCAGAAAATTCTTCTCATGTATTAAACAGCAGCATATAAAACATTGGGGTGATAAGATAACCAGCAACGCGGAATTACATAAACAGTTCAGAATTCATACATCTCCCCAAAAAGATTTTTCACAGCGTTCAACGACGCGTTATTTATAATGCCAAAATACTAAAGCTAACTAACAACTTCTACGCTATTAACTGCGTTGCTAAGGACACGTAGATCTCTTCAACCGAGATCTAGTGTAACTGTCATCATGTTTCTTAAATATTCGGAGTGGTTGGTTGTTAGATTCAGGTCTCAGGAACGATCTCCAACTGTGTTGGTGCCTTCGCCAGCTGAGGACTGTGCCACGTATCATTCACGTGCCCAAAACAGTGACGTGCCATCGCTGAACTCCTTGGTTGGCCTTGTCTTTGACTTTGGTTGACCGTGGCCTCCCATGGATGATTTGGCCGATTTGAAGGGACACGTTCCATGTATCCGCCACCTGGAGCTTGCCCATGTAGCTCGTTTCTTCATAGGACACTTGGAGCACAATTTTTAACAAAATAGCTGCGGAATCCTAGGCTGGTTGCAAAAACCTGTGTTGGCTGTGGAAACTGACAAGTTTCTGCAGCTGCATGAACAAAAAAAACTAAACCAAACAATAGTCATAAGTATAGTCAGAAAACCATATAAACATTCCTTTTTAGACTATAATGTAATGATTTAACAACTGGGTGAATGAAGTGAGTGGAGAAAGAAGGCTAAGAGGGTGTATAGGAAGGTACAGGTTTGAGGCTCAACAATAGTCACATTAGAGGTGGGTTTTTCTTTATTCTTTTACATAGATGTCTAATTAATAGTGTCAAAATTTATGTTTTGTTTCTGTATTTAAAAGGTTTTTTATGTCATAGAGGATGTAAAGTTTGCAACTAAATTCTCTAGCGTAGAATGCTTGTCCCATTCTGGACTACTAGCCCTAAGGTAAAAACTAGAGAATTAAACTGCTCCCTCAGAGTCCAAATTTTCTTTTAAATTCAAGGTTCTTTTTGGATCAAAAGCTCCCTCTAAATCCAAATCTCTTTCAAGATTCAAAGCTCCCTTTGAATCCTGAGGCTAGTCACAAACTTTGTCCTTGTTTTGATATTTTGACTTCCAAGAACCTACCCTCTACTAAATCAAGGTAATTCCAAATCTTCTAATAGTTGATGAAATTTGCTCGATTAATTTTGTTTCATAGTTTCTTTATTTGACTTGCCCGTATAATCTGAAATGTCATGATTCTGGTTCATTTTCTGAATAAAGCATATTTTTTAATATCTCTTTGTGTTCTTTTGGAACTTTTACCTTATTTGTTGGGACATATCATGAACTATAGTGTCATTACCTTCATGACATGGACAAGGAGAACCTCACACAACTTGCATACAATTCTAGTAGGAATAAAACAAAAGGACAACGTCAATAAAATGATTCATAGGGTATTCCTTGGGTTGTTTAATTAATGGAATTATCTAGTGTTCCTAAACTACAAGTACAACATAAAAATCAATTGTTCACATTTCAGATATTGTTTACTAATCTATGATAGCCCATCACAATTCTTTCGCTAGTTCCCTACAGACAACTTTATAGTGATGTCATCCCATTATGATGGGGTAATAAATAAATGGATTGAGTTCAAATGGAATGCCTTAATATAACAGTTCCAATCGTTCCCCACCTTGGCAGCCTTTGACCTACTAATTCACTCGACTTTGCTAATCAGCTTGGTTGCCCATATAACGGCATACTTGGATACTCGGATGCTCGAATCGAGATTATGTAAAGGGTGGATTTACTAGAATTTCTTAGAAACTATTACAACTCGCCTTTGGTGGTTGTACCCCTACCTTTATTGCCTTTGCTTTAGCTGATGGGTAAACAACTGGTGCTTTTATTTTGAATATCTTTTTCATGAACATCAAAGAAACCTTGCCCTGGTAGAACAGTTTAGGACATGGTGTTTGGAAAAGATCACAAAAGATTCAGAGATTCATGAACAAATTTTTGATATTTCCTACATCTCAGTTTGACCTTCTATTAGATGTATGGTTTAAACCTTAGTGTAATTCTCTAATGATCTTTATGTTGTGTTATATAGTGTGTTATTGAGATTGTGTATTCTAGTCTAAAATATATATTTTTATTTTGTCAATGTAGTGTACCAAAAATGATATCATTTGAACCTAGGTTCTATTCCTCCTTAAACTAATGGATGGTCTGGTCCCTCCTCTTCAGAGCCTAACTTCAACGCCCCCCTACAAGAAATGACTTGTGTTGATAGTCACATTAGAGGTGTGTTTTTCTATATTCTTTTACATAGATGTCTGATCAATAGTGTCAATTGTTTTATTTTTTATTTTTTATTTTTATTTTCTCTATATTTAAAAGGTTTTTCCTGTCATAGACGATGTAAAGTTTACAATTAAAATGGATTCCTAACATAGCATAGCATTTGAAGGATCAAATGCTGCAACAGTTCTTGTACCATGTTTGGAATGTTTTTTTCATGAACAACAGAGAAACCTTGCCCCTTTAAACCTTAGATGCAGTGTTATATGGTGTGGTCTTGAGATTGTGAATTCTAGTATAAAATATATATTTTTCTTTTGTTTATCTGTTAATCCATTGTCTATTAATTTTTTGGGACACAATATGAATTATAGTGTCATTACCTTCATCATAGGGACAAAGGAGTGTTGGAAATAATATTGAGAGGGGGGGTGAATCAGTATTAGTCAAGTCAATAATGTTTTTCTTTTCATACTCAAATTTATATATACTACTTCAATGATGGTAACATGTGTGTACACGCAACTGTGTTTAAGGAAAACAACATATATCCAACAAACATATGATTCAATTAATTCATCATATGTTGATCTTTAATCTGTGCATCAGTACTTCATTAAACATTAAACAATAACCATGTGTAGTTAATAACAGAATGAACCATCACACATAAGCAACACACATGAACACCAAGATTTAAGGTGGAAACCCAATGTGGGTGAAAACCATCGGCTTTTGTCATTTCTATCTTCTTTTAATAATAAGAAAATCTATTTACAAAATTGTACTGGTGCATACTCATACCAGTACGCAGGTTTCTATGTGTAGAAGGTTGCTAGCTTCTCTCATTCTCCAACTTCTACTAGAAGGGAGCTACAACTCCCTAGCTCTTGTACTAGACGATATGTTTACTAGGACGTAGGTGCCGACCTACAAAAAACTCCACTCTTCTACCAAGGACCACATTTCATAAATTTTTAGATTGGATGCTCCTGGTACACAACAATACACATGAAGGCCTCGTTTCATCCAATTTTCATACTGGACCCATTATCAACATTGAAGCTCAAATCAATCACCACTTCACTACAACCATCCAATACATCTGCATTAACCAATCATTGAAGCTCAATAATAAATCTCTAAATCACCCACAACTGAATCACTGAAAGCCCATAATCACTAAAGAAAATCACAATCAAATAATCTGAACATTCAGTATACTGTCATCAAACTATAGTCACCAGAACACACAGCAGACCCCAGAATACTGCAACAACAACTAGATCCAACTGTAACTTCAAATATCATATTACATAAAGTATACACTACTTAGATGTGTTGAACTAGCATGTATATGCGCTTTTATCAAAGCCAACCAACGTATATGTTTGCAAATATTAATTCATAATTTTGTAGTTGTTCCAGACTTCAGTCATACCCAAATCATAATATTTACAGAACAACACATGTGTTAGCATTCAGATCTAGATTATACATGATCAAACCACATAATGATAATTCATTTCAAGCATTAAGATCCTGATCCATCATTAGATCTTACCCTTCACCAACCGCTAAGGTTCATCCTTGGTTCAGATCAAGCATAGTAACATAAGCCAATAACCTACATACTAGATCTCACACTTCATCATATATTCGATACTTGCACACCTAGCCTATTGATCTTCTCCTCATTCTATGGTTTTAGGCCTTTCTCAATATCATGGTCCAAAATCACTTAGGACCAATACCTTGGACCAAATACCTAGCGTCAATACCTCGAACCAAATACCTTGGACCAATGCCATGGATAAAAATACCATGGACCAAATACCTTGGACCAAAACTTAGTTTTCCAAGATATACACGCTTTTCCTTTTGTGAAAGTGTGTGTTTATGTATACGCAACTTGTGTGTAGTGAACCTATGTGTATACGCACCTTGGTCAAGGAGAACATGTGTATACCTCTCTTTCTTCATTCTTTGTAGTCTGATTTGTAATTCTTTGCTGTTAACTTGTTGTACTGTGATCTTTCATCTGAGTGAGTTGTCATCAAGGACAACACCTGTAACATTCTACCAATAATTGCCCCCTTTGGACTTGATGGCAACAACAACACCAAGTCACTTTCCCCTTTTGAAATCAAGGGCAAAGGATCATGCTCCCCCTGAGCACATGTTGAATTCCCTAATTAAACTCCCCCTTTGTACATGTTGAGATGCACTATATCATCCATGCTCCCCCTGAGCACATGCAGAGTCTGCAAATATTTTCCAAAAGAATGACATGACTCTATAACTCAACTATGTGACTTTGACCTTCTTATCACCAATGACTCATACATATATCAATCTCCCAACCAAGTGGGAATATAATGAATTTGACTCATCCTCCCAACCAAGTGGGGATATACATGACTAAAATGTAGCAATTATTACATCATCCTTCCCATGCATAGTGGGGTTACATATCACATCATACGATCAAGAAGGAATCATCAAAAGACAATTTATTACATCATGGGTCTTTATATGACCTTTACATCGAATGATATACATGACATTTATAACAGAGACCAAATATCTGAACAAGACTATGATAGTCATGAGCAACTATCATACACCATGTATGATTTGCACCATAAGCATATGTCAACAACATCCAAACCTGTAACTTGTATATGTCCATCATTAGTTCCCAAGATATGATAGTGTAAATATCATCAACCCATGACAAAGTATGTTTGTATATATCAACTCATCCTCTTGATCTCATCAAGATCAACTTGCTTCGTTTCCTTAGTAGAAAGAGCCTTATCATAACCTTCCATGAATCAACTAAGCATATGTCATATCTCCAAGTGGTAGCACAAAGTCATTCACATCATATCATATGTATGTGAAAACATCGTAGACATCATCTATGATCATAACATCATTATGCATGATCTTTCCACCAGAATCATCGCTAGGGAACATCCCACATCTAATAAGAATCAACCATGATAATCAACATATGTGAGCATAAACCTATGATCATGAAGTAAGAACTCATCATCATTATGTGACTAAGTAAGCCATGTAATCAAATAGCTATGTCTTCATGTTACTTGCAATAACGCCATTCTCTTGGCCAACGAACAATATTTATCAATATGCAACTTAAGTAATGATCCATCTATCCAGCATATTGTATATCCATCAAAGAGATATCAATATGTATCTAGAAAACCATGAGCTCATGGTCATTTGTCAAGTTTTCTTGATATATTCAACAACAATAATCCTCAACCATGTGAGAGCCATGAACTATAGGAATCCTGCATCATAACTGCACCATATGAACTTTATGCATCTTTTAAAGGCATGATGACAACAACTTAAAAGAAATAGGTGGCTCATCATCAAATAATAAAGTTGTGTACTCAAGATTTGTACTTCTCATTTTCCTTATGAACATCACCATGTACTATATGCATCATCAAAAATTCATTCACAATCATCCATAAATCTCATATGAATACCAACTATGCGATCCAAAGTATCATCTGACATTTTATCATGGGAAATTCATAACCGTAACATATCAAGATGTATCATTTAGCCATATAATCATTATCATCATTGATTAGGTACCAAATACTTCTAACCATAGTGCAAAAAATGCTTTATTAGAAGCATAGCATGTTCTCCCCCTGAACCTATTCCACCTGTTCACTGTCAGATCTTATTATTGCATATATCAGTAAGAAGTATTAAGGCATCATCACCAATCAGATATACATCAAGTTATCAACAACTTGTGAGGATCAAAACACTTCCAAAACAAACATCCGCAGACTATAGTCATCTATCATCATGACAGAAAAGGTAATTGATAATTGTCTAAATCACATCAAATCAATTTTCCTGAGTCTGTCCCACTGTATTTTTCCTTAAACCACATATATGCATATTTGAAACTTCTAACTCATGTATATATGTGACTTTTCTTCACGAAACTTGCGTATAAGATTTAAAACATTAAAGTTTCACACTTTCAGCTCCGCTTGAGTCTGTTATGTTTGTACACTATGCAATGCCACATTTTTCTGACTGTACCTCCTTCTTCTTCCATATCCTCAAGTGTGATGATGTTCTCTCCTTTTGGTATGGTGCTCGAAATTTTCTCCTGCATTCCTTTGCTATATGTCCAAACTTGTTACATGCATAACATCTTACACGTTTCATATTTCTTCTATAGTAGGTAATGGCTTTGTGACCAAACATATTGCAAGAAAAACAATATCCCTTAAAGTACATGGAAGCTGATGATCTTTTTGTGTGATGGTCATGAACCATTCTACTTCCGCATCTCGCTGCAACATGTCCAAGATTATGACATATAAAACATTTAACATTATTCATTTGAGGAAATAACCGACTATCACTTCCACAGTTAAGAGTAAAAGAATTTCTTTGAAGAATTTCTTTCCTTGGTTGTTGATGGGGTTGACCTCTAATTTCCTTGTTGAGCATTTCATATTTTGCATTAGAGTTCCTTGCCTCACTTTGTGAGCTAGATTCACCTTCAACAAATTGATGAAAACCAAGACCATTTTTGATCGTAGGAGACCTTTGACTACTAAGAATATCATCCAAGATCTTAGTACTATCTTGAAATTGTAAAAGCTTATCCTTTTCTTCTAATTTACTTTTTAGTATATTTACCTCAGCCTGATATTGCTCTTCCTTTTCAAAATACTGCTTCTTCAGGATTTCTTCAGCTTTTCTTCCTTCTTCCACTTGTTTCCTTGATTCGAGAACTTCGTTTTCTTGTTCTTCAAGAGCTTGGAGTAGTCCTTCATTTTGCTTATTTGATTTTTCAAGATCTTTTTTTAGAGAGAGGATCTTAGCTTCAAGACTTTCATAGTAACTAGATCTATCTTTGAGTTTCTTGATTGTTGTGCTCCTTTCATTTACTTTATTTCTTAATGATGCCACTTCATCTTGCAGCTTTTGACATTAATCTTCCTTTTCCTTGAATTGCTTCGTTACTTTGTTTCCTTCCTCTAGTTGAGCTTTTAGTTTGGTAGCCTCTTCTTTGAAGGCACCTTCCCTTTTGTCCAACGGATCTTGTTGATTTCTAATTTTGTCTGTGAGGCTTTTAAATTTTTCCTCTATTTGATATCTTTCTATTTCACCCATAAGAGTAAATTCAGTTGTTTCGCTATCACTTTCATCATCTTCAAATGGATAGATAAATGTATCACCAAAGGATAACAAATTCATACCTGATAGTTCTTTTACTTATTCATCTTCATTCTAAGGTGATTCTGAATCTGAAGAGTTGCTTCCACATAATCCCCAATCAACTCACCCATTGTCATAGTTCCTTTAAGATGTCTTCTTCTTCTGAGGCGCTTTCTACTTTAGCTTCTTTCCCATTGTTCTACGGATCTCCTTCAAGCGATCAAGCTTCTACCAAATGACCTGCTTTGATACCAATTGTTGGAAACCAGCGTATATCCAGCAAACTTATGATTCAGTTAATTCATCATATGTTGATCTTTAATCTGTGCATCAGTACTTTATTAAATAGTAAACCATAACCATGTGTAGTTAATAACACAATGAACCATCACACATAAGCAACACACATGAACACTAAGATTTAAGGTGGAAACCCAATGTGGGTGAAAACCACCTACTGTTATTGTTTCTATCTTCTTTTAATAATAAGAAAATTTGTTTACAACATTGTAGTGGTGCAAACTCATACTAGTACGCAGGCTTCTACCTGCAGAAGGTTGCAACCTTCTCTCATTCTCCAGCTTCTACTGGAAGGGAGCTACAACCCCCTAGCTCTTGTACTAGCCGATATGTTTACTAGTACATAGGCACCAACCTATAGAAAACTCCACTCCCCACATTTCATAAATCTTCAGACTAGATGCTCCTGGTACACAACAATACACATGAAGTCCTCGTTTCATCCAATATTCATACTGGACCCATTATCAACATTGAAACTCTAATCAATCACCATTGCACTACAAACATCAAATACACTTGCATTAATCAATCATTGAAGCTCAATCATAAATATTTGAATCAGCGACAACTGAATCACTGAAATCCCATCGTCACTAAAGAAAATCAAAAGCAAACAATCTGAACATTCAGTATATTGTCATCAAACTACAGTCACTAGAACACAGAGGAGACCCCAAAATACTGCAACAACAACTAGATCCAACTATAACTTCAAATATCATATTTCATAATGTATACATTACTTAGATGTGTTGAACTAGCGTGTATATGTGCTTTTATGAAATCCAACCAATGTATATGTCTGCAAATATTAATTCATAATTTTGCAGTTGTTCCAGACTTCAATCATACCCAGATCATAATATTTACAAAACATCACATGTGTTAATATTAAGATCTAGACTATACATGATCAAACCCAATAATGATAATTCATTTCAATCCTTAAGATCCTGATCCATCATTAGATCTTATCCTTCACCAACCACTGAGGTTCATCTTTGGTTTAGATAAAGCACAATACCATAAGCCAATAACCTACATACTAGATCTCACACCTCATCAGATTTTCGATACTTGCACACCTGGCCTAATGATCTTATCCTCCTTTTATAGTTTTAGGCCTTTCTCAATACCATGGTACAAAACCACTTAGGACCAAATACCTAGGGTCAATACCTCGGACTAGATACCTTGGACCAATAACATTGATCAAAATACCATGGACCAAATACCTTGGATCAAAAACTTAGTTTTCCAAGATATACATACCTTTCCTTCTGTGAAAGTGAGTGTGCATCTATACGCAACTTGTGTTCAGTGAACCTGCGTATACTTCTCTTTCTTCATTATTTGTAGTCTGATGTGTAATTCTTTGGTGTTAACCTACTGTAATGTGATCTTTCATTTGAGTGTGTTGCCATCAAGGACAACACGTGTATCATAATGCCAACAAGGAGAACCTCACACAACTTGCTTACAATTCCAATAGGAATAAAACAAAAGGACTACGTCAATAGAATGATTCAGAGGCTATACCTTGGGTTGTTTAATTGGTGGAATTACCAAATGTTCCTAAACTACAAGTACAACATAAAAATCAATTGTTCAGGTTTCAGTTATTGTTTACTAATCTATGATAGTTCATCACAATTCTTTTGCTAGTTCCCTAAGGACAACTTTACAGTGATGTCATTCCATTAAGATGGGGTAATAGATAAATGGATTGAGTTCAAACGAAATGCCTTAATATAATTGTTCCACTCGCTCCCCACCTTGGCAGCCCTCGACCTGCTAATCCACTAGGATTCACTAATGGGCTTGGCTCCTCGGATAGAAGCATACTTAGATACTTGAATGCTTGAATTGTGGTTATATAAAGGGTGGATTAAGAGGAATTTCTTAACAAACTATTATAACTCGCCTCTAGTCATTGTGCCCCTACCTTTAATTCCTTTGCTTTAGTTGATGGGTAAACAACTAGTGCTTCAGTTTTGAATATTTTTTTCATGAACAGTGAAGAAACCTTGCCCCCAGTAGAACATTTTAGGACATGATGTTTAGAAAGGATCACAAAAGATTCATAGATTCATGACCAAATTTTTTATCTTTCCTACATCTTCGTTTCACCTTAATTTCTGATATTTCCTACATCTCAGTTTCACTTTCTATTAGATGTATGGTTTAAGCCTTAGTGTAATTTATCTAATGATCTTGATGCGGTGTTATATGGTGTGGTCTTGATATTGTGTATTCTAGTCTAAAATATATATTTTTCTTTTGTCAATATAGTGTACCAGAAATTATATCATTTCAACTTAGGTTCTATTCCTGTGTAAACTAATGGATGGTATGGTCCCTCCTCTTTAGAACCTAACTTGAGGCCCCCACTTCAAGAAATGACTGGTTGACAGTCACATTAGAGGTGGGTTTTTCTCTATTCTTTTACATAGATGTCTCATTAATAGTGTCAAAATTTATGTTTTGTTTCTGTATTTAAAAGGTTTTTCCTGTCATAGATCATGTAAAGTTTGCAACTAAAATGGAGTCCTAACATACCATAGCATTTGAAGGATCAAATGCTACAACATTTCTTATACCATGTTTGGAATAATTTTCTCGTTTAAACCTTAGATGTGGTGTTATATGGTGTGGTCTTGAGATTGTGTATTCTAGTTTAAAATGTATATTTTTCTTTTGTTTGTCTGTTAATTTGTTGGGACATATCATGAATTATAGTATCATTACCTTCATGACAAGGAAAAAGGAGGACCTCACACAACTTGCTTACAATTCTAGTAGGAATAAAACAGAAGGACAACGCCAATAAAATGATTCCGAGGGTATACCTTGGGTTGTTTAATTAATGGAATTATCCAGTGTTCCTGAACTACAAGTACAACATAAAAGACTTTAGAGTGATGTCATTCCATTATGATGGGGTAATGGATAAATGGATTGAGTTCAAATGGGTTGAAAGAGCTATTCATGTTGATGCAATCAATCAAACTGAGTGGTAACGGTGTCAATGAAGCCCTTTTTTTCCTCTATAGGTCAGAGGAGTCAACCTAATAGAGGAATATATTCTCGAAGTAGCAATTTCTAAGCTAGCTAGTCAGAATTCTTTCTCTCTTTCACGAGCGGAGGAGTAGCCCCTGCTTATGGTGCTAGTTGTGCCAGTGCCTTTAATTCCTTTGCTTTAGCTTATGGGTTGAGGTGCTTCGGTTTTGAATATTTTTTTCATGGACAACAGAGAAACCTTGCCCCTTTAAAACATTTTAGGACATGGTGTTTGGAAAAGATCACAAAAGATTCATAGATTCATGACCACCTATCCTCTCAAAGGCCTATCACAGCTTTGGCTATAAAATATAATTCTTAAAGACTGCCACAAAACTAAAGAATTAAACTTCTCCCTCCAAGTCCAAAGCTTCTTTTAAATTCAAGGTCCAAATTGCAAATTCTACAAGAATGCATATGTTGTTACAAATTCTAGATTTGCTAACCATATGCTTTCTATGGAGCTTCAACAACTCTTCAACAATATAATCCACAATAGGTTCTACTTGAGCAACTACCCACTAAATGCAGGGATCTGGTGCCTCGCACCTTACCTTGTTTAAGATATAATGGAGCAGGAATGAAAAACATTGAAAACTATCTGTTTAATTTATGAGATAAATCATTTAACTAGAATTAAAACATAATTTATTTTTTTGTATTTTATTTTAAATATTAAATTATTTTTTTGGTTATTTAATATTTTTATTTATTTGAATTGATAGGAG